>OY725344.1:28262223-28562223 GCA_963243735.1 Neocrepidodera transversa | reverse complement strand
GCTGGCAGTTCAGTATAAGTCTTTAGACTTTTATAACTAGCAAGTTTCAATCTATTAGTGCCAGTATTTTTATAACAGAGGTAAATATAATAGTATACATTTTAATATGTCTCAAGTTGCCGGAAACGGCAAACGCTACTCATGGCTATCACCGAACATGCCGGAATAATTTTGTTGCCTTGCAGCAGAAGTACAAAAATATTCCTAACGATGAAGCGTAAATATACGTAAAGCGTTCTGTAATATAGACTATTTTTATAAATTTAATTCATGAAAAACATCAAAAAATACTTTTCATTTATTGCTACAGTTACAATATAGTAGATTTCCACCTTTTTATGCAACTGTTTCTTACGTTTGCTTTTGATATTTGAATTCGTAAATTTATCTGTTAGAGGACCGTCGAGCAAGTAAAATGTTACTGAGATTGCGACTACCGCAGCTACAAATTCGGGGAAAAATCGAGAGAGAACATCCACTCCAGACAATCGTTCGGAGCAAGAAAGTGAATTAGCTGCAAAAAAAATCACAAGAGCAAGTCGGAAAAAGAAGAGAAAATAAAGGCGACAGAAAACAAGCTGAACAAGGAGGAACTGAGAATGAAAATGAATATTCTGTGACGACGTTAGAGACCGAGTAAGTCACGTGCATATCATATTTTCGTATAATAAGATTTAAATTATAAAAAAAAAAATTAATTGGGATGGAAATGTTACAAATATTTTTCATGAAAAAAATTATAGAAATTTATCACATTTCAAAGTATGTCTTTTGTTATTGAAATCGTAATGTAATTTTAATTACAGTCGTAATAGTTATAAAATTAAGAAATAAATTAAAATAACATAATATGGAATCTATGTATTATTGTAATTCTATCAAAATTGTGAAGTGTTCATATTAAAAAGATTTAATAATTTTGATAGAGTATTATTGAAATATTGGAAATGAATAATCACATATTCAAATTAACAAGAAAGGGAAACTTTTTCATTGATTCTCATACAATTGTTTTTTGGAATTATTGCGCTGAATTTTTTCTGAAATTTCTCTGAGAGATATCAAGTTTAATTTTTCAAATGCAATTATGCAAAATGAATGAATTTTACGGCAATTGATAACATAAAATATGACAAGAAATTCTGATGTCAAGTTTTATGTAAAATATTTTCAGTATTTGAATTTAAATTTTCAGTGTTGATGATACAATGACACAAGAAATGTGCTCTGAGGAAGAGTCTCCAGGTTCAGAAATTGCGGACAATGCAAAAAATCAAGAGTCACGGTCAACAAAAAACTAGTTTCACTCGTGACAAGCTCCGATCAAGCCTTATTGGGACAACTCGAGGAAGCTGCTGTATTTGTTGGTGATGAGGAAACGCGACTGAATATTCTTTGTTATCGTGATCAAAAGAGCTTCACATACCATAAACGCTGCAAGTCATCAATTCTCTACAGGAAAGAGCAAATGCAACGTGAGTTTCAACAGAAAGATAAAGATTGGCATAAGATTCGTCTGTTCAATAAAAATGCATTTGAAGAAATATGTGCTTTCGTAAAAGAAAAAGTTGTAAAAAATAAAATGTTCTGCTATCTTGAATCACTTCGAAAATTGTATCATGACAGTATTGCAACGCAAATTCACGAATCCAATGCTACATTGAATTTTACGGACATTGAAAGTAATAAGCTTGAAATGAAATTAATGAAAGAATTGAACGGTGACATTGAAATTGGTCATTTGTCAAAAAAAAAGTTGGTTCAGCCTCTAAACACGATCAAACACGATCATCCCCGATAATTTCCGTCCAGAAGCATTGGATAAAATGGATTTGTTACAGCGAGCTGCAATTACTCTAAGAGAAGAAATTTTTTCTATTACAAAACGAGAGCTTCCCAATGCTCTCAATGCAACTGAAATTGCTCGCGGGGAATGTTCGATTCCTCACTCTTTACAAATTTTCTACTAAACACTATTGAGTGGTGCTAATTTACGTAGGCGTTTTGGGGAGAAATGTAAAAGATTGAGTAGCTCTTTTGCTCAAGATGTTATTTTCGGAGTGACAATCGGTAAAGTTAAACCTGCCAAGCATTTGCAACTTGGAATCGCATGGACAAGCATACATTCAGCTGACTTACGATCTTGCGATTGCAAAAATTGATCTGCAAATTCAAATTGGAGAGGCCTCGTTTTGATCGATAGTTCATTCATTTTGGTGCATTCCACATCGACCTTGCTTACTTCAAAGCTGTGGGAAAATATATCGAAAATTGTGGTATTACTAACATCATGATTGACAGCGGAATTATTGCAGGAGGTTCTCTGTCGGGGTTCATATCAGGAAAACACTATAACAGGTGCAAGAGAATGCATACTCTTCTGTCTCTCGTTTTACAGTTTTTACATTGGCAACAATTTTTGAAGACTTATAACATTGAAGTTTATCGAGCTCTTTAGCAAATTCGTAATTCTACGTCATCGGTAAATGATGACCTTGAAAATAAACGAGTGCAGTGGTTGTTGGGGAAGTACCATGATTATGTCGATGATAGTATAAATGGGGTCCATGGATGTACACCTCAATATTTCATGACCTACGCAAATTGATGGAATATCATTTCACACTGCAAACGAGCGTTATGCGTCGAAATTTCGATATGTATTTGTACATTATTCCTTTCCTGACGAATATTTTTTTCGCTTTCAATCAGCAGAATTACGCTCGTTGGTTGACTCGTTATTAGGACAACTTTCTCCAGATCACGCAAACTCACCCTGGTCTTGAGGAAGAAATGCGAGCAAACGGCATTGGGGTGCGACGAACACCTAAACCACATTCGACTCAACCAATTGATTTGATTTTGGAGGAGACCATTAACCTTGATGCATCTAATTCAATGACTGGAATTTCTCACATAACTAATTCCATTCCAGCCAGGCAAAGATGGTGCAAGAGCCATAGTTTCAGAACTTCAGTTATATCGAACATGATGCAGCATCTGTCGTTGAGGCGAAAGCAGGATGTTCCTGGTGATTTAAAGGAATCCCGGATCAAAAAAAGTAATTCTCAAATCGAAAAACTTCTGGTTGTAGTCGAAGAAAACGTTAATCCTTTTGATCCGAATGTTCCGAAAAAATCTCTTTTCAACATTTCCAGTGGAGAAGCAGTGTGATTTGATTTACGAAAGTTTAGTAAATGTCGAAAAAATAGGAAATGCGTTGCGCCAAAAATTCATTGAGGAATGTAGCTCCGATAAAACCAGATTCGAGAAACCAATAAAAAAACGAAAGTATTGACATTCGTCGACACCCAGCCGAAAAAAAAATTAACATCGGAGGAAAGGTTCAAGAACTTAAAATGCAGAGAGATTTATTCGGTAGGCTTTTGGGAGTGGCAGTGGATCAAAAGTTGAATCTCGATGAAGTTTTCCAGTTCCCTTTGACACCGATGCCTTTATCAATGTGTCATGTTGACGGCTCCATTCACAAAACTGATAAGTCAGTACTTTTGAAATCATTAGAATCTCAAATTACTAGCAACGAACCTCGTTGTCATTGATTAATTTTTTGTTTTACACACAATAAAAGAAAACCATAAATCAAAAGAGATCGCAGTGATATTCGATTCTTATTTTAGTCCATCCATCAAAGACAACGAGCATTTGCTTCGGGATAACACCGAAGAACGTCAATTCCGAATATCAGGTCCCGAGCAAAAGCGCTGCACCGACTTTACAAAAGGTTTGCCCTAATTCACCGAAGGTGAAGTATTAAATGTTGTATGTATTGAAGAGACAAGTACAGAGGAAACTACTGAGGGTATACAAACTGGGAGTTATTTTATTCCAATACTTGCAATATTATATAAAACATTAATAATCGTAGGTAATATAAATAAGTAGTTGATGTAAACAATGACAGTAAACTATGCAGTAAGCAGACGCTTTCACTTAATTAAGAACGCTTGTGCCCAGCACTTATGTACCAAATAGCAAATTATTATATGATCTCGTTAAAACAGTCGTTTTCTTTATCTTATAGCTTAATCTACTATACTATCTATTTCTATCTCGATTTTGAATGCGAATTCACAGTGGGTAGGTCCAAGTTTTCATCTTTATCCAATTATCATATAATGGTTTTCTCCATCTTTGTCTGTATAAGTGAGATTTAACAACTGTTTTTCATTCGAATTCTTTTTTTACCACGTTTCCAGTTAATGGCTTGACGGTAACTTCATTGCACATAAGTGACGTCACGATCGTAATGGTAACAGATTCAAATAATTGGAAATTTGAATTTTGTAATTAATTTATTCAAAAATATAGCTCAAATTACGGTAGATAATTAAACTCAATGGGTTTTATTTGATTAATTCTAACTGTTAATAAAGAAAAAACCTAAGGTTATATTTTTGTTGAACTCCTCATTGCAACATTGGTGCCTATGTCATTTAATCCACTCAAATACTATTTGTATGTCACTAAAACCAATGTATCACTGAGATATAATATAATAATGTATACAGTGTGTTACTGAAAAACGATATTTTGAACGCATTTTTAAACTATAAATTAGAAGGTACCTACCAATAATGTATTTTTATTAATTATTTTGAAAATAAATCAAATACTATAATCAAGGGGTAATTCAGATTTGGCCGGATATTTTGAATGAACAAGCCTCACACTTCGCACAAACGCGCACCTGTTAGGACTGCGACCAAGAGAAGTTCCCTTAATTAGTCCGTCGTACCTACGATCATGGAAGACGAACAATCCAACCTTGAAATACTTCTCCTTTTTTGTGTTAAAAAGTTAATAAAAAACAAAAAAAGGAAAATAAGAGCTACACCTCCATGCGGTACTATTTTCTGGAAAATACTATAATCTGACGCACTAATACCTATCAAGAACCGAAGAGAAATTTACTACTACATGAGACCATCAACAAGATGAGGAAAAGAGGATTTAGACTATTAAGCTCAAGAGCAGATTCGGGAAACCACCAGGCTAATGGAATTTAAGATCACTAAGACCAACTGCAGAAGCAACTAAGCGCGACCGAAGAAAAGTCGAGAAGTCATAGAAAAAGTAAAAAATTCAATTATTCTTAGTACTAATAAAATAATAACAAAAACCAAAACTTACCACAAGAAAATTCTAAAACCTCAACGTATTGTTTCAGGAAAAAGAAACTCATCACTATACTCTACGCACTAAAAATATCACTAGCCCTCGACATTAAAACTATTTCCAATCAGGTCTTACCTATCCACCTTGGAAACGCACAATCTATAATAAATAAACATACTATCGAATTTCACGTAAACCTAACCACACCCGAAATTAATCTTTTCTTAATAGAAAAATCATTGACGAAATTAGAAAGTGCCCTTAACGACCTATCAACAAGAAATCACTTTTCTAACTTTCAAATACACAAATTAGTTAACGCAAGAACTCTTACCGAAATAATTTCTAATAAAGTACATTCTATTCGGAACATTAGATTCAGATGACGGATACCACATTAATTCATATTTAAGGAAATTCAAGTAAAATGAAGGATCGCTTCATAATGATCTAAAAAACCAACAGAGCCTTCTTAAACAAATTTCGAACACATACAGTGCGAATTTTAATAAATTAATATATAATCAAATAATATTAGAGAATCAAGTAAAAAACTACCTCTCCTAACTTTACCATTATCCCAGAATAATACTATGTGTTGCTCAATGCAGAAGACCACTGGACAACTTCCCAAAAATCACTATTTTCTGCTCTGTGAACGGAGCAATTATATTGTCAAAATTCCTATCATTAACCACATGTAATCTAGTTCTTAATAGTATCCATTTAGATAAGTAGAACCTATAAGTAGTTGGTCCCGACCCATTTTAGGTATCATTAGTTTTGCTAAGTCATTGTACAAACATCTATTGTAAACTAGTATTGGTTATAAATAAATAGAATCTTTTCAAAAAGGTATTTGTTATAACAAAACTTTTAAGTCGCTTCGGAATTCTTATAAGCAAGCGATCCATATGGCTGTAAGTAAATTCGTGTAGACTTACTAAAAAATTATCGATTACCGGCTCGCTGGAGGTTAATTGCAGCCATTTTAGTAGCTCAGTTTCTTACTATTAAACGAATTGATTGCAGAAATTCTCGATCTTGACGCTATAAAAATACACATCTAGACTATCGAGTGGTTTTATACAAAGGGTCCTTGAATAACTGCTCGTCATCGAATTTATTGGAAATCTTCTTCAATGTCGAAGTTGTTGGTGTATTATAACGAAACCGTATATTTACGTATATGATTGTTTTTTATTATGCGACTTCTTGTAGCTCTAGTATTACACTAGTTGTTTCTCCAAATCCAAAGTTTCCCAATTCACCTCTGTCGCTCACTACGCGTAGAGTAATATTGGCAATGAATCGACGACCTTCAGGGCTGATTGGTAAGTAAATAATATTATGTTTACTAGAGCACACGGAAAGTAAAACAAAACCGTGATTAATGAATAGAAGTTAATCAATTATATATTTCTCGTTACAAAATTCTACAAATTGTTTTCATATCGTTGTCTTTGATCTATTTGTATTACGTGGAATTAATATATCCATCTCTTTTCTTATTATCTCACTATTTTCTGTTCCAAAACGAGACTACCCTTTTGAAAGTTGTCAGGCAAAACGTGTCAAAGTATCCATCATGGCCCTCTTAATGTTATTGTCGATTTATGGGGATATTGTCGATTTATGGTTCATTGCGAGTAGACGTGTGTCCTGCTAATTTGCTGTAAAGTCTGAATCACTAGTTTTTTTTTATTTGTCTGCAAGTGTAATGCATGTGCAAGAGTTGAGTTACTTCAGCTAACTCTATAAGTCAAATAAGTGATTCAATATTTAATGCTATTTCTAAAGAATTCGCAGATAAGATAAACATGTTAAACAAAAAAACAAGTGAAATTGAAGAAATGGTTGGAAAACAAGAAAAAACTATCCAGTCAATTATGTCAAAACAGGAAAAATATGATCAGTACATGCGTCGTAACAATTTAATAATACTCGAACTAAAAGAGGATACTAATGAAAATTGTGTTGATTCAGTACTAAATGTTTTTAATTCAAAGATGGCTTTTACAACAATAAAAAAATCTGTAAGTAGCTACAGATTAGGCAAAATTACTGCAAATAAAACTCGTCCGTTGATAATAAAATTTTCCGATGGTTTTGTAAGAAATCAGGTTTATTTTAATAAAAAGTCTCTGAAATCGAGTAAACTTGAAATAAGAGAAGATTTGACTCCAGACCAATCAAAGGTGATAAAATTGGCTATATCCAAAGTAGGAAGGCATGGAAAAGCATGGAGTAACTTCGGAAACATTTTCATTAAACGTGATGGTGACAGAATATTCCAGAAAATTAATTCAGCAGATTTGAATTTTGCTGGATAAAAGGAAAAAAAAATTTCCTTCTTTTCTTATTGTTTATATATATATTTTCCTACTCTGCATAAGCTGAATTAGTTTTTTTATATTTATTAGAACTCTATAAAATTGTTTTCGTTTTACCTTCTATTTACTTTAACTTTAGTAATAAAAAAATTATGAATAATTTAAATAGTTGGGCACATGAGTGCAGACGATACACGCCCAGAAGAAAACATTTATTTTGTATTCATACTTTTTTTTTCATTTTTCGTTTTTTAATTGAACCTTATCTCTTCGATTGTATTATACTATTATAAATAAATCTGAACTTTATCTATTCTTTATTTAGGTTAAAAATATTTAAAATTTTGAATGACTGATTATTTAAATGTTGTAAGCCTTAATGCGAGATCATTATTACCTTTATTTCAGGATGTGCAATTAATAATTTCAAAATATTGTCTTTGACATTCTTTTTACATGTTTTGTCCAGAGGTAGAATGAGACATAATTGTTGCTTTGGTCACTTGTCACTTGCTAAGGGGGCCTCATTAGCCATTAGCCCTTAGTAAGTACCAACGATTGTCCTTTTACCTCATTAGTAAAAGGCCATTCGTTGTTCTTTCTTCTTTCCCCAAAGTCTACTTATGTCTACTTCAAAAATAAGTCTGTTTTTGCTAGGACGCATTAACAAAATGTCTTTTTAGACATTTTACTTAAAAGTTTATTTAGATATTTTACTTTTAAGTTTTTAATAATTTTAACGTTGTAACTTGAGTTGCAAAATAATGTTTTTTAACAATAATTTTTATCAAATTTTATGTGTGTCAGAGGAACCTATGTGCTTTTAAAATTTTATTATGAATATCATTTTACGAAACATCCTCAATAAGTTGTAAGTACTTCACTTTTAATTGTAGAAATTGTTTCCTAAATTCACTAATTCTTGTAGCTTCCCTGATGATGAGTGAAATCTCACTCGAAAGCTTGGATTAAATAACTTTAAAGAGTACACTTTTCGTTTCGCTGCTACCCCAATAACCATTTCTCGTTATATATATATATATATATATATATATATATATATATTGTAATGAAATACTCGGTATGAGTCATTTTTATAAGTTAATTATTAGTTATTTGTTAAAAGGTTTGAATAACATTTGTGAATTTTGAATGTTATAAACAGAGTTTATTGTTAAAAGTATAATTTTAAAGCATTTATTGAAAATAATTGGTGTATACAGTATTTAAATTCAACAATTGTGGAGTATAAAAAAAAAATCTTATTTGTAATATCATATCATTATTATAATATGAATGATTATTATTTGTATAATAATTTAATAGAGAAAAGTTAAATTTTGGAAAGAATATTAAAGTAAATTTTTGCAGCAAAATTAAAAAGTAAATGGCAAGTTTGTCAAAAGTGATTAAGAGATAAAAATTATTCATTAATCAAGTAAGAGAAAAATTATTTTTGGGTAGAGACGACAGTTGAATGAAAAATAATAAACAAGTCAAATATTTTTACAAGAAAAAATGGTTGTTTTGGTCAGAATGTTAATAAACGGTTTTTGTAAGAGTATTGAGAAAGATGGAAAAATAAAAAATATTTATACACTGATGAAATTACAAAATTTTATTAAAAAAAAAAAAAAAAAAATAATCAAATAAGAGATAAATTCAGGTTTGTGAGCTAAATAAGAAAGCAACTAGCAGAAAGGACTAATAGTAAAAGAACGTAAGGAGGAGTATAGAGGTTTAATAATTGGAAAGCGGAGATTAGGAAGTCAGGTTAAGAGGTATTTAGAAGAAGTGATTGGTCAAGGTAGGAGATAAAATAGGTGCAGAAGATTGGAGTGGAATGCGAACAGAAGGACATTTATTAATTTAGTTTTCTTTATTTTTTGTAATGTTTATTATTTTTTCATATAGAACTCACCCCAAATTGAGAACATCGTAGAATTTCATAACAATATATTAATATAGGGTAGGGAAATATATTCTCTTAATCCTTTACATGATATAAATTTACATTAATTAGATATTTATTAATAGGAAAACGACAAAAGGTAATTATTAAAATTGTTCAAATAATTTTTAAATTCAATGAGACATCCTATATAAATTTATTTTCATACGCACCAACAAGAGAAATAACCAATTCGCCAGGTTAAATAAAAAAGCTAAACAATATCTCGCAAAAAGCGAACACTAAATTTACGCAAGTTATGTACGTGAGAATGCTGACCTAGCACTAAATTCCTGGAAACAAGAATGAAGAGGCAGCATTTTTGCATGGGAACTTCAAATACGTTTTTATTCATTTTATTCAGTCTGATTTTGTCTTTATTATTGTTAACACCGGGTTTTTCATTTTTGTAAAAATAAATTTAAAAATAAAATTTTTTTAAAACTATCTCTTCGAGACGTTTTACATAATTGGCGCAGTCAGTAGGATTGCCACGAAGAATCCAACGTGGATAACTTTCGCTATTTAAATAGCTAAGTGGCAATAACGAACTTTCTTTTTTCCGGTGTTTCGAACTGTTTAAGTTTCCTTGTGGGAAAATATCAATTGTGGTGCAACCAGGAATATATTGGATGCTCCAGACGACTAGAACCTCCATGTATAGGAAAGTACTGTAAGTCGATTTTATTTTTGTATGTCAGACTCCTCTAGTGTCGTTTCCTTATCCTTCAGTGATCACGATAGCGATCTAGAGTCAGAATCAATAAATAAAGAAAATATTTTAACAGAAATAGATTCAGTTATACAAAGTTTTAATTATATACAGGGTGTTATTGAAATACACGTACATATTAGAACTGGGTATTGCGCAGATCCCCACTGAATGTAGAAAAATATTATTTTTTAAAAATACCCCTTATTAAGGGAGTTATTAATTTTTGAAAATTAATTCTAAAACAAACGTACTTCACTAATATGTTGAGGATGACCTATATAAATTAGGTTTATTTACCTATTTTAAACATCAACAGTAATTAATATGCAAGTTTTTGTCAGATGATAATAAAACTAGTCTTGTAAGAAATAACCATGTTGCCAAGATTTTCGAATTAATTTCTATTTCCGAAGACTGGTTTTTACTACCCTCGTTATCAAAAAACTAGAATATTTGATAAATGATTGTTTTTAAACTATACATTTTTGAAACTATAGATTATTAAAATTTTAGTTGATTTACGAATCTGGCTAACACGAGCGCGTCATTTCCAAGTTGGTAAAAAGTGTTGTTACGATTACTTTTAAATATTTTTTTACGATGCCACTATTTACGAATATTGAACTAACCGATATAGTATAGTGCTGGTTTATGGGGCAGCTGGAGAAAATTCTCGGCAAGCACAAATCCTGTATCGCGAACGGTTTCCAAATCGGAGAATTCCGGACTGTCGTACGTTTATTTCAACTGTTCAGCATCTAAGAGACCATGGAAAATTTGAGAGTGTCAATGCAGATCGAGGGAGAACAAGAACACAAAGAACATTGGCGGCCGAAGAAGAAATATTGGAAGCTGTTGAAAACCGGCCTCAATTAAGTTGTAGAAGACTAGGTCTTGAAATTGGAGTGTCCCCATTTGTTGTGTGGCGGACACTTAAAGAACAAGGTTTACATCCTTATCACATCCAAAAAGTCCAGGCCTTATATCCAGGTGGTGAAGAAAAGAGGATGGAGTTTTGTGAATGGATGATTCAAAAATGTGTTGATATTCCTGATTTTCTAAAAATATTATTGTATACTGACGAGGCTTCATTCACTCGTGATGGCGTGTTCAATATGCACAATACGCATATTTGGAGTGACGAAAATCCTCACGCCATTAGGGAAACTGGGCATCAAAGAAAATTTTCAATAAATGTTTGGGCTAGCATAATAGATCAGTATTTAATCGGGCCTTATGTTCCCCCGAACAGATTAAATGGGCCAGGATATCTCCACTTTTTAGAAGATATTTTGCCAGTACTCCTAGAAGAGATACCGTTACAATTAAGGCAACGGATGTGGTACCTACTAGATGGCGCTCCTCCTCACTTTGATTTAAACGTACGGCAGTTTTTGAACATTAGATTTCCTCAAAAGTGGATAGGCAGAAATGGACCAACTAAGTGGCCTCCGAGATCTCCGGACTTAAATCCATGCGATTTCTTTTTGTGGGGTCACATGAAACAACTGGTTTATAATGAACCTATTAATAGTGTTGAACAATTAACCAATAAAGTTAATGCGGTAGCCGAGGAACTACAACAAAATCCAAGACTAATTTCTAATGTTCAAAGTTCTTTGGAAAGACGATTGCAAGTGTGTGTAAATAATAATGGACGGCATTTTGAACAATTACTGTAATAAACTTTATTTTGAATTAATTGGTTTTGCTACGGCAACAGTGCAATTTCTATGGGTAAGTTCAATTTCGATTTATTTTACTTCTTTAAATATGGAAACTAGTAGGTCGGAAAAGGGGACTCTTCCCCAATATTTAAATTTTAGAATTTGAAGTTAAAATTGGTGCCAATCGTTTTTGGTCATTACATACTATTCCCCATTTTAATATGTACGTGTATTTCAATAACACCCTGTATATTGAAAATAATAAACAGGGTAATAAAATGCCGGTACCCAATTTTTCTAAAGTTCATGCCGAAACCATTCCAGAATTTGATGGTAACGTCAATGAACTTCAATTTTTTTTAGAAAGCGTTGATAGTATCGTTACTCATTTTTATGACAATGTCGATCCTAGAAATTATCAGAATGTTATAATTTTTCGCACTGTTATCAGTAAATTGAGAGACGCTGCTCGCGAAGTAATAAATATCAGTGGCGCTACCACTATTAAAGAAATCAGAGATGAACTTATTAGTCATTTTAGTGATCCTAGAAGTGAAAACTGTTTGTCATTAGATTTAAATAACTTACGTCAGGGGCCTAACGAAACCCCTTATCAATTTTATGAAAATGTAAGAAAATTACTTAATACAATTTCAAACTATCTTGCTTTGAACGAAACTAACAATGATGTTCGTAAATTTAAACAAAACATGTATAATTGTCAAGCTTTACAAGTATTTCTAGCAGGTTTAAGGAATCCATACGGTATCATGGTTCGAACAAAAGGTCCTAAAACCATGCTTGAAGCAATAAATTTTATAAAAACAGAAGATAATTTTAAATACTTACAAAATGCTCACAATTTTCAATCAAATAATTCAAACACTTTTAAATCAAATACTTTTAATAGGCCCTTGCAAAATCAACCAAATCGTTCTAATCAATTTTCAAATCGCAAGCAGAATTTTAATAATATTAATGGTCATCAGCCAAATTTTTCTAGACCTAGCAATAGCTACCAAAATAATTCTAATCATTTTAATAATTCTAACAATTCAAATTCTTTTCCAACCGGTCCTGTTAATGTTCAACCTAGAGAAATAAATAATCAAAGATATTTAACTAACCGACAAGTTTTCGGACCTCCAAAAAATGTTTGGAAACCAAATCCAAATTTTAATCGACAAAATATGCCTGACCCTGTACCGATGAGTACAACTAGTAGACAGCCTTCTGCTAATACTAGACAGCAATCAAATAGTAGATGGGTATCAGAAGAACTAAATAACGTTGAACATTGTGAAGCGCCTTATAATCAAAATAATTTTTTGCAAGAAAATAGCATTGAAGATTTCGAATATGAGGAATCTCCTATAATTGAAAACGACCAAAATTTACCAAGATTCAATGACCTAGTTGAATGTCATAATTTTGTAGATAAAAGGCGATTGCCTTACATTACAATTAAAAACCCGCCTATGAAATTATTGTTAGATACTGGTGCAAGTAAATCTTTCTTATCTCCAGAAATTGTTGATAAATATTTCTCACAATATAAGGTAAATGATTCGTTTGTCGTATCTACGTCCTTCGGGTCATCCAAGCATAAATATTCGGTTACAATACCGGCTTTTTCAGAATTTCATAGTATAAATGATTTAAAATTTTACGTTTATAAATTTCATTCTGTTTTCGATGGTTTGTTAGGAATGGACATTCTTTTGCCATTATCCGCTCTATTAGATTTTTCGAACTTGAAAATGATTTTTAATGATAATTCCCTGCCAATTCAATATTTTATTTCCAATCCTCAAAATATAACAACTCATGTTTTACCGAGTAATTCGATTTCCCAAATTAAAATACCAGTAACTACAAAATCTGGCGAAATTATAATACCTCCTCAAAATATTGGAGATTGTTTTATACCTGAAACTCTAACAGTTTCTCACGAAGGTTGGGCAAATGTAGAGATTTATAATAATACAGACGAGAATAAAAATTTCACTGTTTAAAAACAGGCCATGCTAATAAAAAAGAAAAGGAACATATTTTAAAATTAAGTGAAAAATATTCGGACATTTTTCATAAATATGAAAATTTAAATATAGTAAAATCCGATTTAGAATCAATAATAAAAAATTTTGAGGAAACACCAAACATAACTGAACTAGATATTAAAAATGTACTTAACGAATTCATGGACAATGAAGGCATAGAAACCGTTTATACAAGTAAAGGAAACCCTTTCCAAGAAATACCCATTTCGGAAATTCCTATTAACAATTTTAAAAATCAAATAATGCTAAAAGTCGTGTTTCACTCTCCTGTCGTGCCAAAAGTGACAAGATTATTTAAAAATAAAATAAGAACTACAATACAAATGTCTGAAGCAAACTTTGAACAAGAAATTAGTAATACATTAAAAGAATTCACTTTAACACAAAAACTTGTTGCTATAAATATAGACAAACCTAACTTAATACCACAGCTTTGCCATATATTACAACGAATTTTCAAAAATTCTACCTTTAAGGCTATAATTTGTAATACAATTTTAGAAGATGTAATTAACGGTCACCTAGACAATAATAACCCTTTTGACACCAATGTTAATCAAAAACTTTATTCCAATTATATAATTCAGCATAAAGCAATTACGAGCGAAATTTACAAAAAAATAAACAAACACATGTATAAAGAAAAAGAAAAAACATTAGAAAGAGTAAATAAAAGTCGCCACGAGCCACTGACATATGATCCGGGTACGTTGGCTTATCATAAAACAGGTGCGCGACCGATTAAAAAGAATGAAATAATTAAAGTAAAAACTTATAAAATTAAATCAAAGAAAAAGCCTTTGCTAAAAACTTCAAAAATCAATAAACCAATAATTACGGCTACATATCATAAAAATAATTTAAAGAAACCTCCCATTAAACGAAAAACATTATGTCATTGCAGAATTCTCCTCGCCCTGGTAGCAGCGAACCAAGCGCAGGAAATTAAAATATCAAGTTTGGAATCAAATCCTGGCATTTTGCCATATAAATTAGGAAATGCAAAATTACAATATACCTATCACTCTTTTATCCACTATTTCGACCTAAACCCGATAGAAATTGAATACAAAAAAATAAGTACCCAATTTGAAAACATAGTAAATACTATTCAAATTAAAAACCAAATTTTCGCTACTGACCTAAAAAATACGATAAGTTCGATAACACACCAAATTACTCAATGTAAACACAAATTAAACTTTTTGCATGCTAATAAAAGATTTAAAAGAGGTATTTTTAATGGCCTAGGAACCATTTTTTAAAGTATTTCGGGCAACTTGGACGCCGAAGACGGTAAAAGATACGACGACGCCATTGGCTTACTAAACTCTAATGAAAAAGAAATTGTATATTCATTAAACAAACAGATTTCATTGACTAGTAAAATCATTGAAGATTACAACAATAGTATTTCATTGATAAACTTAAACGAAAAACAACTGACTGAAAAAATTAATGAGCTTAACTCAGAATTAGAAAAATTCGTAAACGATTTTTCTGGATACTTTTTAGCAAAAAACGCCTTGGACCAAGTAGAAGCAGTAATAAAAATTTTGAAAGAAATTATTGGAAATTTAGAAAACTCTATTATGTTTGCTAAGTTAAAAATAGTGCATTATATATATATTGGAATACATGATAAAATTTATACTAAAAAATTATTCATTTAATAATTTAGCTTTCGGTAGTGACATTTTAGATCTACACAAATACTACGAAATACTTAATATAGACTCTTATTATTCTGACGATAGACTTGTTTTCGTTATTTCACTCTCCTACACCGAAATTTATTCCTATTTTCATTTATACTCCGTACCCACAAAAACATTAGTATCCTTATCCTACCTAAATCTTTCTTGACAATGCAAAAAAAAATCGCTATGAGTACCGAGAATGCAAAAATGTTCAGTACATGTATTTTTGCAATCAAATAAATCCATCCCAAGAAATCATTACAGATGACTGCATCCACCAAATACTACGACTGAAAAATGAAAAATCGTCAAACTGATCCATTATATCGTCGTGTTTCCTACAAGGAACAAGAATAGAAATAACCTGTTTCCAATCAAAGCTGGGGTCCCAAAAAAGGAACCCATTTTGTGGAACTACCCACTGGTTCCATAGATTCCAAACACCAACGACATCATTCCTGGTCAACCTTTACCATTGCCGGCCATCAATAGCTTCTCCACAATCAACCCCTAGGATGGTGATCGAGGACGAAGATTAACGATCCACCCCTCGTATGGATCTTTCTGAGAAGGGAGGAGTTATGTACGTGAGAATGCTGACCTAGCACTAAATTCCTGGAAACAAGAATGAAGAGGCAGCATTTTTGCAAGGGAACTTCAAATACGTTTTTATTCAGTCTGATTTTGTCTTTATTCTTGTTAACACCGGGTTTTTCATTTTTGTAAAAATATATTTAAAAATAAAATTTTTTTAAAACTATCTCTTCGAGACGTTTTACATAATTCGCATATCTATTTTTAGAAAACATGGACGTACCGATAAAATTTAAAATAAATTAATGCGGAAAGAAAATAGCGATAAATGAAGTATTTACAAGTTATTCTCTTTTTAATACGATTTCAATAACCATGTTTTGTTGAGAATTAGCAAAAAAAGTTTTAGATAAATTTAGAAAATAGAAGTAACCGTAAAGTAAGAAATGAACAAAAGTTAATTAAGATAGTGGCAGGAATCAATACAGAAAAAAATATGTTGAATATAACCAACAGAGAGCAAATAAAGTTAAAGATAATCAAAAAATTAAGTTAAATTTTCAAAACGAGAAACAAATTAAAAACAATCGGCATTAAGAATATCAGGAAAATTAGGTAAAAGATAATTGGGCTTTTGTTTGAAAATAATTCATTGCTATGATCCGACATATTCATAAGAGAACCCTAATTATGTTCAAAGGCGCAACGAATATTATTTTCAGACAAACCCACGATAAATAACTAAAAATTAAATTTTTAGCAGGAGATAATTGTTAATACCAATATTCACACGATACGATAAAGATAAAGGAATCCAGCTTGAAACACATTTTTCAACTGGTTCCAACCGACAACTCAACTCTAACTGTTGAACGAAATCGGCAAGAAAAATGCTTCGAGACTGATTCATAAATATCTCCAAAACAAATCCACCACTTGATCTAATTTACTCCAATAAAATTCCTAAAAGAGAAAAAAAAATTACGCTTAATGAATTTACATTAGAATGAAATAAAACGAAGTCATAAGTAAAAAAAATAAAAAAAAATGTTAAAAGATAATGAGAGGGAGAGAGAGAGAGAAAATATTTAAATCTCAACAAAACGAAGTTATTAGAAAAAAAATTCTTTACCTAATATTGTAAAACCAGTTAATTTCCCGATATCCAACCTTATATTTAACTACATTAGTTAATAAAAAGTTTACACCAATCTTAAAACCCATTATCAAAATATTATGTTTTTAAATTAAACTAGATAAATTCAAAGTTAAAGTTATAAAAAAATTTAAACACGGTAAATCAATAACAAAGAGAGAGAAAAAACTAACCGATACCAAATATTTATACTAAAAAGGCAGTTCCAAATGTTGAAGGTTAACCAAAGTTAAAGACAAAATACCAGAATTTATCAGTTAATGAATAAAATCAAGGTATCAAATGAAATGTAATAATTTTAAAAATAGTAAATATAAGTCGAAAAGAAAAAAAAATCTCTAAAAATTTTAAACAAAAAGGAGAATCTTTACAAAAATTTAATATTTCCTTAAACCTTAAAAAAAAGAAATTCGTGGACCACGTTGGGCGCCAAATTTGTGAATTAGTAAAAATTTAGAAATAAACTATGTTATTAGAAATAATTTACATAAAAACTATGATATTAATATGAGATAAGGAAATATAACTCAAAAGAAACGTTATATTTGTTTATTTACCGATAAATCGGAGTTTTCTTTTTTCCTTCAATAAAAAAACTTAGCTTCTTCAAGGTAGGTTGAGGGTCTTGTTGTTTTAGATGTAAGCTGTTCCGTCCTCAGTTGTCCAGGAAAAACTTCTTCTTGGGCCCGGCAAACTTGAACGTCCAGAAGGAAAACAACCGTCTCTGACGTTAGAACAGCAGGAAAAGAACCAGAAACCCACCAAAAAAACCCCTATAATTAAAGGGGAGACAAGAAAGAAATCTTCAGTAGAAACCACTGGCAATATCAAGATATACAAAGTCTATTTCTGATATTAAAGAGATAAAAAAAGGTTCTTAGCACGGGAAGGTAATTTATATAAATGCCGTTAGAAGGAGGGAGAACATATGACGCGGAGAAATAGGAAAGGAAAAATCAAGCGAACATGAAACTATAAAATATACAGAGTAGAGGAAGAATGAAAATACAGGGTGGCAGGAAGATGTTAATACAAAAATTGGCAAATTGTTTAACTAATCTATTTGATAGGCATATACCACTAATTACGGTAAGAGTGACAAAGCCCAGATCGCCCTGGCTAACAGACACTATTAAAGAAATGATCAATATTAGAGACAAAGCTTTTAAAAATTATAAAAGAACTAAGTTTGATGCAGATTTTCAATTCTATAAGAATATGCGTAATTATACTAACTCTGCAATTAAAAGAGAAAAACGGGCTTTTTTCAACACGTTTTTATGGAAAAAAATTCAAAAAAATTGTGGAATCATCTGAAGATGTATAAAATTTTACCAAGTAAGTCTAAAGAAATTCCTGAAAATTTCAAAAAACCTATGGAAATAAATGATTACTTTATTAGCTCAATAAATAATACACAACCTCCTCAGGAATTATTAAGTTTCTATACAAATAATAAACTAATAGATCTTAATTTCGAGTTCCGTGAAGTTAATGATCTTGTTGTGTTTCAAGCAATTTCTGATATCAAAACTAATGCAGCAGGTTATGATTGTATTAAATCCACAATATTATAGTGACCTCCGCCCGATAAGTTTGCTTCCAACTTTGTCTAAGATATTGGAGAGAGCAATAGAGTTACAGGTAAAAACATCTGTTGAAACTCATTCACTACTGCCAGTAACTCAATCTGGATTTCGTAAGGGGTACAGCTGTACAACTGCTCTCCTAAACATAACAGATGATATAATTGACTCTATTGATAAAGGAATGTGTACAATTTTAGTGATGTTAGACTTTAGCAGGGATTTTGATACTCTTAATCATAACTTAATGTTGGCAATTTTACACTACATTGGTCTCTCAGAAAATGATATAAGTTTTTTCAAGTCTTACCTAACTGGTCATCGACACAAAGTGGTTATTGATGATTTGTCTTCACAATCATGCCACTTTATTGTGGAGTTCCACAAGGTTCTATTCTGGGTCCCTTGTTGTTCGCTGTTTATACATCAAGACTTGAAAAGAATCTCCAGTCCTGTAATATACATATATATGCAGATGATACCCAACTTTACTAGTTTTAATCCAAATTTGGTGGATAACGCTTGTGTCAATATAAATTCAGATTTACAAGTTTTTATTAAAAGTTCAACTAATCACTGCATGAACATTAACTGCAATAAGTCAAACTTAATCATATTTGGTACGAAAAATAAGCGCCACGCAATTTCAGAGAGTGTCATGATTAATAATGAACCTCTTCAGATTTTAGATGAATCTAAAAGTCTTGGTATTATATTGGACTCCGATCTAAGGATTCAAACTAATATCAATAATTTACTTAAACGCGCATATATGGCTCTTAAAATAAATTATTGGTGTAGACAACTTGTGACATGTAAATTAAAACAAACACTATGTGAAACTCTGGTTTTATCAGTGTTTAACTATTCTGACTCTCTCTTTGGTCCATGCTTAACGAGCCAGTATGCAACAAAGATCCAGAAGGTGCAAAACTGTGGCCTCAGTCTAATCGTTGGAATCCGTAGAAGAGAAGGTATTTCTTATAAACTTAAAGATGCTCACTGGTTGAGTATGTATAATAGAAGACTTTTGCACTCTTCTAGTCTTTATCATAAAATAATAATAAACAAAATACGATCTTATTTGCATCGTAAAAGTAATTTTCGATGTTCATAACCTAAATGTCAGAAATAAAGGCACTTTATCCCCACCCCGTTTTAAACTTGAAATTTTTAGACGCAGTTTTAGCTACCAAATATACTCTCTGTACAATAGTATTCCAAAATCAATTAAGAGCTGCACAATACAGAAGTTCAAGACACATTTAAAAAAACACCTTTTTAATAAGCAGTAAAATGGAATGTATACCTATATAAAGAATAAATTAAGGTATTTCCTTTAGGTTAAGTGGAAGAACAGTTTTATGGTGTGAAGGCATATAAACTGAACTTCGCCTTTTACTCTCTTGTTCTTACTTATAATTATAGATATATATTATAAAATACCTGTTGTATGTAAGAGAATAATAAAGTCGTTTATTATTATTATTATTAATTTACCATGCCTATACAGCACTAACAGCCTACTATCATGTCCCTTACATGTTTATTTCACTGATTTAATTTAATTTTCAAATAGCTTGAACTTGAATTAAAATTTCTGAAATTTTTTTCGGTTTCGAATTTTTTAAGAAAATTAAAAATATTTAAAAAAGCCGCACCTAGAAAAAAATTCCGGAAATAATTCATGATCTACGGAGATCATAAGTGAAACTTCCACACGGAGGTACCTATATCATTGTTTAATAATTAAAAACTAAAAATAAGTAATGAGAATGACAAATTAGTAGGCTCCCTATCGCAGGTGGAACGTGCTACACCCCGATTTTCAAAAATTTTGAAAAAAAAAATTGTCCAATTATGTGCTTTTTGTGTGCTTTTTGTGTACCGAAAAATCAAATTTTGTGCTCGACCCCAACAATGTTTTTAAAAAATCAAAATTACGGGGTGTAGCGCGATATCGATCCCGACCCCGCATGTACATAGAATGGTAAAAATTCTGAGATAATAGCGTCATAATTATGTGCTTTTTATGTGCTTTTTGTGTACCGAAAAATCAAATTTTGTGCTCGACTCCAACAATGTTTTTAAAAAAATCAAAATTACGGGGTGTAGCGCGATATCGATCCCGACCCCGCATGGGCATAGAATGGTAAAAATTCTGAGATAATAGCGTCATAATTATGTGCTTTTTATGTGCTTTTTGTGTACCGAAAAATCAAATTTTGTGCTCGACCCCAACAATGTTTTTAAAAAATCAAAATTACGGGGTGTAGCGCGATATCGATCCCGACCCCGCATGGACATAGAATGGTAAAAATTATGAGATAATGGCGTCATAATTATGTGCTTTTTATGTGCTTTTTGTGTACCGAAAAATCAAATTTTGTGCTCGACCCCAACAATGTTTTTAAAAAATCAAAATTACGGGGTGTAGCGCGATATCGATCCCGACCCCGCATGGACATAGAATGGTAAAAATTCTGAGATAATAGCGTCATAATTATGTGCTTTTTATATGCTTTTTGTGTACCGAAAAATCAAATTTTGTGCTCGCCCCCAACAATGTTTTTAAAAAATCAAAATTACGGGGTGTAGCGCGATATCGATCCCGACCCCGCATGTACATAGAATGGTAAAAATTCTGAGATAATAGCGTCATAATTATGTGCTTTTTATGTGCTTTTTGTGTACCGAAAAATCAAATTTTGTGCTCGACTCCAACAATATTTTTAAAAAAATCAAAATTACGGGGTGTAGCGCGATATCGATCCCGACCCCGCATGGGCATAGAATGGTAAAAATTCTGAGATAATAGCGTCATAATTATGTGCTTTTTATCTGCTTTTTGTGTACCGAAAAATCAAATTTTGCGCTCGACCCCAACAATGTTTTTAAAAAAATCAAAATTACGGGGTGTAGCATGATATCGAACCCAACCCCGTACGGATATAGAATCGCAAAAATCCAGAAATAACGCGTCATAATTATGTGAATTTTATGTGCTGCAAAACCACGTGACCGAAATTGATGAATGATAGTATTTCGACGAATTACGTTTACTCCCAGCTTTCCAAACAAGGAAAAATTAAATTGATTAAGGCTTAAGAGTGCTCAGAAGAGCCGACACATGCAACTTAAATTGATTTTTTCCTCATTTTTCTTTCATCTTATAATTATTAGCAATTTCACTCGTATTCATACAGAATTATCATGAAACAAAATTGAATTATTTGCAAATTAATTCTTTATCGTGGATTTCCTCCACTTCAAAGGAAAGAGTTGCCGCTCACGGCTTTTGATGTTAAATAATTCATTTTTAAATGTTTCCGTAAAAGGCATTTAAGCCAATGGTTTCGTCAAATAATTCGAAGCGATGCTTATATTGTCATTCTCAATGAATTGAGAATTACAACTTTTCAACTTTTACTTTCCCGACCCACCTCCTAGAAGGGAAAGTATTGTGATCGAGCTAAAAAAAATTTTTGAGATAAGAACGGAAATTTCCATTTTGAGGCCCTCTGAGACGATTAAGACCATTTCGAGATGGAAGTCTGTCTGTCTGTGTGTGTATTCTTCCACGATAGCAGCCACACGCTTGATCCGATTAAGCTGAAATTTGGTATATGGGTTTGGGATACCCGTCGGAAGAACCCATTAGTTTTTGAATGACATCTGTCAAACGGACCACTGTAAAAAAATTATATAAGCAATATGTCACAGAATATGACTTGCAATATATCATTTGAAAGCCCTTAAAAAACTCTATTCAGAACAGTCAAAATTATTTCTCCAACTGTCACCTGTCAAAAATTTCAAAATTTCAAAATTTGAAACTTTTAACATTAAATATCTGAAAACGTGTTCATCTTTGAATATTCGTCGGGAAAGTTCTGGGGTGACACAGCCGATTTTTTTTCATTGTAATCCACAAAACAATTATTGGCGACGCGTATTTATTATTATGCAGGGTTTTTCAGAATTCGACGTTCAACGATTTATGGTAGACTCCTCTCATAAAATAAAGAATATCTAGGTCAGGAACCAATACTCAAAAATTCTCTACTTTCGTATAAAATAAAAATTTCTATTTATTGTAAATTATTGGACTTAAAACTTTTTTCGCATAGGTACAGTCACGTGTCATTTTAATAATTAAAAATAAACGGCTAATATTTGAAACTTTGAAATGATGCCGCATTTTCGAAAACAAGTGAGAAGTTTTTAGTTTTTAAAAACAATGAATCTGGAGGGTCACTTGTTTTTGTCGCACCTCTTCAAAGCCTCAAAGAGTTACCGCCCTTTGACGATACGGCTCTACCGCGGTAGCGCACGTGCCCTGCCGGTTGAGAATCAAAAAGGAACAAGAACAATCCATTTTATATAGGACAGGATCAGTATTTATAATAAATCTATTTTTTCCTTTTTTCTATTCGCCGGCATTTTTAGCGGGATTTTTGTCGGACTTTGTAAAAGAAAATTTTTATATAAATATAAGTGCAAAAGGTCCATTCATATCAGTTTTAATTCATATGTTGAACTATTGTTTTGAAGAGTTTGTGTTAGCTATTTAAGTGTGTGTAAGTTTTTTTCTGCAATTTCTACAGTGATAGAAAAGTGGTGAGTACATTTTACTATCCTTCTTATTTTTTATTTTATTTATTTTAGATTAATTTAGATTTTATTGAGTTTCGATTATTTATGATGCAATTCTCACCAAAAACATGGTTACTCAAATACATTTTGAAATAAAAATATTCTAGGTTCCATTGCTTTGAGTTTTGCAAAAGGACCATTTGATTGTATGTTTTTTCCGAAATTTCGATTTGTTGTGGTGGATGTTAAAACTTTTTTATTCAATTTCTACGGTGCAGGAAAATCGTTAAATAAATTTTACTATCCTAATACCTATTAACTTATTAATTACTGAAATGATTAATTATAGTTCATTTTTTTTGTACCTACTTCATTTTAGATTGATTTTTATTAATTTGTCTAGCTCAGTTAAGAGATGCTATATCCTCCTTAAAACATATTTAAATTAAATAAATTTTAAAATAAAAGAAGGTATTTTGGCTTAATTACTTTTACCTAATTTAGTTGGCGTAATTATAGTTTAATTAAACAAATAAAAAAAGAAAATTTTTTTTAAATGACCATTATTTTAATGACATTTTGTATCTTTTAGCCTGTTGCACATTTTTGTTACACTAGGTTTTTTCTCCACAAAAACTTTTATTTTCGATAATTTAAAAAACATATTTTATAAAAATTAATGGCATAGTGTAACTGTGAAACAATATCGATTCAAAAAATTTGATTCAGAATCGCGTACTTAACAATAGGCCACAGTAGAGCTCAATTGGACGCATATTTCTAACAAAAAATTGTTGTTTCTTCTACAAAATCAATGATTTATTTTTGTACTAATTATCAAAATAGTGCCAAAGCAATGGAACCTCAAATAATTTTTTTCTACTACCGTGTTACCGTATTACTAACTTTACGCATACCTTCTTTGTCATACGTAGAGTTCGACTTTACGCAAATACTGTATGTAGCCGATGTCGATGGATACGACGACAATTAATAGCTATGTGTTGAAATGTAATATCGAAACGAATAGGGTGGGCCAAAAAAACTAAAGTTTTTTATAATTACAATTTTGAAAATTTTATCTTATTTCATAAACACCCTGTAGAAATTTAAATAATTATGAAATATGGTCGAAGTAAATTCATACCTAAATTAACTTTAACCAAAGTTTCTTTTACGAATTCGTAAAATACATTCATTTTCGAATAAAAATAATATCTTGGCAACGCAGCATCCAATTTTCAGTAATAATATAACAAGAGAGTGAGAATAAATTGATTATTTTTTGAGGTTTCTTAAAACCAATGAAATGCTTCTTTATTTGTCACAAGGGTAAGTTTTAACCAATTATGTCATTATTATAGTGGAAATAGCCTGCGGGCTCTCGTGACTATTGCCTGGCAACAAGTTTTCAAAAAATCTGTCAAATTATTTTCAATTTATTCTCACTCTCTTGTTATATTATTACTGAAAATAACCTACTTTTTATTGTCCGGTCTGTCTAATTATCCATTTTGTACATTTTTTTATCTACAACTATTGTATACATCTAGAAACGCTCTTCAAAGAATGAAACGAATGAGTTACAATAACTGTAGTGTTACTATCAATAATTTTTAGACCAATAAAAATTAACTTTTTGTATTTCAACTTATTGCAAAACTTAATTTGTTGTTCCTTTATACCTAAATAATTGTTAATGTAAAACGATTTGAAGTTATGGTTATGTACTTGTTCTGATGGATATAAGTCAGTAGTGTCAATTGAACCTCAAAATTAAGGCACTCATCAAGTTAAGAGATTCGTTTGCAATAGCTTGATTTAAAAAATCATTTATATACTTTATTAAAAAGTTCTTTAATACAAGCAAGACTTTATATTAGATTAACAATAAGTTTATTAAGAATATCTAATGAAATATTTAATAATTGTTATATTAAAAAAAAATAACTTTTTGAATTTTGTCAACGTGAATTTTATATCTTTTTGAGGTTTTCTCGTTTCATTTGTTCATTAGCGTTTTTGATATACCAGAGTTTTAATATATTAGTAAGATGGTTGTTGAGTTTGAAACTTCAATAAAATAATTTTTGAATCATGACTGCGCATGTAAAGATTAACTTTTAAAATAGCTGTTTTAGTATAATATAAGTAAACTTGAAAATAAAATGTAGATTTTTGACAAAAAAATGTGTATTCGCTGTACCGCTGAGCTGCAGGTAAGGCAGAAATCCTGATTTTTGAGGAATGTACTTTTCTTAGTCAAATATTCAGAAAATCTTAAACTCTATTGCTTACATATGATGCTTAAGTAAAAAACTGGATAAAGATTTATTTTCGGAAAATTGTTTACCACATTAAAAAAAAATTCCCAAAAATTAAGTGTGCAAAAATATTTTGGATTATTTAAGTAACTGACGAAGCATACAGTGAAGTACGATTCTGAAAATTCATGACTTCCGCCTCTCCCTAAGAATCCTTTTAGACCGGTTGCAAAATTTGAAACTTAAAAAGTAACGATTCAAAATGTCAATGATAGTATACGAAAAATCAACTTCTGAAAATTTTTTTTCTTTACTGGTCAATTAAATTTAATCTAAAAATATAGCTTAAAGAGTAATTTTCAGCTGTCACCGCAGATCATTAAAATACTTGTGAAAATAATTCAAAATGTCCCGTGGTCGCCGATATAAAGTTCTGCCTCTAGATTTACAACCAATTCTGGAGAAATATCGAGAACAAATTTATGATGAAACAACTAATAAAGTGTTGAAAAAGGCGCACGAACTTTGGGAAACGATATCGGCAGAAGTATTAGAAAAAACTGGACATGTCAAGTCAGCTTCAGCTCTCTATACGCATGTAACATGCAGAAAAAATTTTTCCAAACAAAAGCTTACGAAAAATGTTACTGAGGCAAGTTTATTTTATTAAGTTTAGAGTGCATCATAGAATGTTTGAGTTCAGCATGCTACGTATTTTTTCGATTCCATGTTTTTTAACCTTTTATGAAAGAGGTTTGACATTTTAACATTTTTTTAAATTTATTGTACACTCATGATCGAGAAAGACAAGGTTCTGAGGTCCGCCCATTTACTTTTTGTGTTTTTATTTTACATAGGACACAAGATTAATTTGTTTCTAGGTATATGTATGTGTCTTTTCTCTTGTGTTAGGTAACGGGTATTTAATGCACTATTATTTAATAATTCACAATTTATTATTAAATCTCCCATTTAGAATATTATATTTTACATAATATCTAGAATATATCCTTTCATATACGAAAGCTAAAGAACAGGTGTCTATGTTTATCTTAAAAATCCCTTATCCCATTTCAAGTGTCTTTTACCCAGCACTTCGACCACTATTTCTAAGAATGCCAGGCAGATACAGGGTGTGCCTTACGTCTTCGCTAACACTTGTATATTCTAGCTCCTGTTTCTGATTTTTCCCATCCTTTTTTGTAAGCTTAACCCTCATACCGGCATATATATTCAACTTGAATCATTCCTACCCTCTCTCATCACCAGTTCTCGAAGATAGCAGCTTTAAACCACTAACTTACGGGTCATGATTTTTCATCCTTTCCAATTTTCAAATATTGCATAGCGTATTTTTTGTGTAATGGCACATTTTTCTTCATTTTATCACTTTTTTTAGAATGCGGATTTTGACAATTCTATTGAATCAGAAGCAAATACTTCTGCCAAAGAGGGCACACGAATAATTCAGGTTCATTTTTCTCAAAAACGATTTGAAGAAATAACAGGAGAAAAAGATTACAAAGATAGAAAAAGTAAAAGCGGGAAACGTTCGTATGCAATTTTTCTTGAAGGAAACTGGGAGTTAGCCATGACAGAGCAATTATGGGATGAATGTCGCGTAGGGTGCGGTTTTCAGTACGCCAGAGGACGGATCTACCAAAATAACACAGCTGCAATTTCAGGTAAATATGTCTCAAGATTAGAGTGTGATAATTAAATCTAAATTCATTAGTGGCTTCATATGATGATTATTCTTTAGCCCTTGCTGTAAGAAAATGCTAATGAACATGTTGTTACAGGTAAATGCGAGTGTGGAGTTACGATCGAATGTGCGATTGCTGACACAAAACGAGATATTGTAGTTGTTACTTGCATCTTATCCGGGACCTCACAAGAATTATGTAGCAAACGACCACTTCGGAACCCACAGCGAGATGAACTTGCGAAACAAATGATTCAGACGAGCGAGCCAGCCTCGAAAATTTACAAACAAATGGCCAAAGAGATGATGGTGATTGGTGACAAAATTCCACCACATTTGCATAATCCAAAGATTATGGTGAACGACAAATATAAATACTTGCATGCAACACGGCTGTTTCAGGATCCATTCACAACGCTAATTGCGATGAAATCGGGACCATACAAAAATGCGATTCACGACGTGGGTCTGTATCCCATCTTCATCTACTATTCTACAGTCCAACAACTTCATCTTTACATGGAGTACGTGAAAGCGAATACCACTGATTCAAGAATCGTAATAGATGCAACTGGAAGAATAGTACGGACTATTACACGGCCTGATGGAACCTCACCCGTTTTTTTGTACGGATGTGTTATATATTGGAATGGACAACAGATAATTGTAAACCAAATGCTATCTGAAAGACATACTGCCTTACACATTGGCAATTGGTTCCGACACTGGCATTCTATTGGAGCTCCCCCACCAAAGGAAGCAGTCTCGGATGATGGAAAGGCAATCATTATAGCAGAGATCAATTCATTCACACGTTTTAAAACTATAACGGAGTATGTCAATGCTTGTTTTTTGAAAGAGGATATCGCTTGTTTTATAAGAATAGATAACGCCCATTTCATCAAAAACTACGCGATTTTGTTGAAAAGATGCCAGTACGCAGTTAAAAAACTACTATTAGCTACTGTTGGGCAACTTATCTTGGCTCGGACGATCATCGCTGCAGGCGAAATATTGAAGAACATTTTTGTTGTTTCAATCTCAGCATCTGGTGGCAAAATGGAAAATGGCTGTGAGACTGAATGCTCGAAAAGCGTTGCCTATCTGAAGAACTTAGTAACAAACAACCAAAATGCCGACAGTGAGGCGCAGCTGGAAAAAGCAATGAAAGGTACATTAACGATTTTTCTTTTTTTTATTGATGAGTAAACGTCTTTGCTCGCGGACAGCCAACAATTTTAGGTAATGTGAAATGAATATTTTTTTATTATCTCTGTTCAAGGTGGAGTTAAACGAATAGAGCAAAAATAATTTTTTTTTATATTTTTGGGTAGAGTGCAGTAAAAATTATGGTTTGTTCTGTTCTGCGTGAAGTGAGGTAAAAAAGATTTTGTACTGACTTCTCTTGTTTTATCTTAAGCAAATTGCAATGAAAGTTGTGCCTTGTTCTGCTATTCCGCTCTATTCTGTCTTGTGTGAGATAGAACGAAATGAACATATTATAGTCCAAATTGTCATATTCTCAGTCTGTTCTATTCTGACCTCTCCTATAATATTTAAAGTAGTTTTCATTGATATTGAACAAGACAAATACTACAAACCAGTCAAACAAGACATCATAGTGCAAACATTTTTCTTCATGATCTCACTATTATAATTACGCAACCGTGGTAGTCAATTTTTTTTCTTTGATGATTAATGTGCAAGATATGATCGGAAAACCACAAAATCTTACACATACTGTGCTTCAAAAAGTCCTAATGCTTTTTAATGATACTAATGACTATGAAGAACTATTATATGTTCAAAAGAATAGTTCCAACAGTCAATTGATGGATCTCTTAACTCTTTGAAGCACACAAGTTCTTTTATTATTTCTTTACCTTGACTCTAAGATATTGATTTCTTACTGTTCTACGATATTTATTATCCCACCGTGCTTGTAAGTGCTCGAACTCATATGTTAATGTTATGTTTCAGAATCGAATGTTTCGACGCTAGGTCCCAGTGGTGTGGCAAGTAGTAATACTGAAGAAGATTCGTTGAATGACGGTTAGTTGAATAGTGTCATGCATAAATAACATTATGATACAAAAATGTGAAAATTCCATATACTTTTGAAGTGACCGAGTGTAGGTTATCTATTTCGTCGAGTAGAAACAATTAAAGGATTCTTTCTTGAGAAACTGTTTTTAAAAACTTTATTTCTAATTTGTTACAAATATATTCCTAACTTTTACTTTTACTTAGGACTTAACAGCTTTGAGTGAGAAAATGAACTAACAAAAAATAGTGTGATTTCGGTATTTATAACAGTGAGGGTCGTTAAGATAAACAACCATTAGATGCGTTAGCGGGTGGGCTAGAAGACACAACATCCGCTTTGGTCCATTAGGGTGTCTAGAAATACTTATATATAATTAACCCGAAACCAAGTTTCCAATTATTCAAACACTCCCAAAATCTTTATTATTAAAAAAACTGGTTTTTTAAAACGTTTTTAATTTTTTTTTTACATTGTGACAACCAAAGTGTAAAAGGTATCATACTAATTTATTTGAAACATTTAACAAAATATAAAATACCTGTTCTACATGATGCCCATCTTGTTAAATACACATTGATAACCTTTTTTCCCATGAACGTTTTACATTTTGCAACATATTAGGAGTGACCTTTTCAAAAGCATTTCTAATCTGTTTTTTCATATCATCTGCAGTGATGTAGGGTGTGCTACAAACTAAATTTTTAATATATCCCCAAAAGAAAAAGTTCTTGAAGGTTAAGTCCGTAGATCTATGTGACCAGTAAGTGGGTCAACGTCTCCCGATCGACTTCTCTGGAAACATTCTATTTATATAATCTTTAACATCAAGTGATCAAATGTGGAGCACCCTGTATATTTCAAAATATTTTTAAAATGTAGTCCTTATTGACTTACATAATACCACCGTAATCGTGGCGTCGTTATTTCTAGGTATAAACAAGTTTGAAAAAGTTATTATTAATTAAACAATTTCGGCTTTTTTCACATTTTTAGATAACCTATCTGGGTCATTTAAAAAGTATATTTTCACTGTAGCACAATGTAATTAACATATCTTATAAAAAGTAAATGTGATCTGTTTGGACTGATTGCAGAGATGGATACAGACAAACATTCAATGGCTGAGAAAGGTAAAAATTTATATTTTGAATGGGCACAGAAGATTTACAATAATGCCCAGGAAATTGCAGAAACTGAAACTGGATCCGACCCAAACCCCTACGAGTTCAAACCATTAGTTAAGAAAATTTTGCGAGACTGCAGACAATTACCAATGTGGTCCAACATCATGAGGGATCACTTCGGATATGGACACGTACCTGCGTCGAGCGCTATAATAGAATCCGAATTTAATAATATCAAAACAAGAACTCTAGGTGGAAAAATAGGATTACGCGTTGATGATTTCGTCCGAATCCACTTGGAAGACATCAATGGATCAAATTTGATCGTAGCAGGAAAGCAGATGAATTTATTATCACAAGCTAATAATGGCGAAACTCTTACTAAAAATCAAGGCATGAACAGCTCTGCAGATCAGCCTGACGTCGACGAATCTGTCGAAAATGTATCGCAAGACCCCACACAATCGAAAATTAACTGCTTTGTCGAAGGTCCAATCCAATCCCCTGCCCTATCTGATGACAACTGCTCTTTTCAAGAATCAGTCCGACATCCTAGTAAATCGGAGGTTGAATGTCCTTTATGTACAGAAGGATCAAACCCAACAGCACATACATGCATTATATGTAAGAAAGCAGTTCACATCATTTTTGGTTGATCGGAGTCGATTGCAGGAGAAGAAGGTTATGGGGAGAGGAGAATTTGTAAAAGTTGCAACAATAGGAAGGCAACTGAAATCGAACAAATTATTTCATCGCGAGAAACAGAAAAATGGGGAGGACTGGAAAATAAGGAAAATGAAACGCCCAAGAAAAGGATGAAAAAATCTTATTACATGGGAACACCTTTTCAAAAACAAGATTTCATTATCCGGAATATTAGATCAGAATAAACAATACTAAAAAACGCGAATTACCTTGACTTAAAGCCCCAGAAAATTCGAGGGAAAATATACACACTGTCGAATACCTGCGCATTTGATGCTATTAGTCAAGTCATGCTGCGATCATTAGACGAACCATCATTGAAATATAACGTCATTTCGTGGAACACCGAATTTTCCAATTTTGTAGTTCAACTTCATAATGCAGGTAATGTGACTAAAACTCAATCTATCCGATGTAAGATGTTTTTGTGCTTAACTTATCAATAGTCTGAATCTTGTTAACATAACATAAGCCTTTGAAGCATGTATTTTTCTTATTAGTGCACTTTTAAATAAATGATTAAATTGGTAGTTTTTATAGTCGTAGATTTCGAATCTGTTATCCGATTTTATTTTACACTTTATTTATGGATATTTAAAAAAAATCATAGATCGAGTAACAGATGCTTGAAAAATGAATGTGATGATAATGATCTAGGTGGGATATTTACTATCCTACCGTGCTTGTAAGGGCCGAACAATTATCGACGATTGATGTTTAAACTTTTTGTTCATTAGAATCCCATGTAAATGTTCGCCAAAAATGAAATGAACGTAAGTATAGTTCATCTCTACCCACATTCATTTAATTTTGAACGGACATTTATTGGGATTTGTATCAAAAAATAGTCCTTCGTAATCAGTCATGAAAAGGATACAAACTTAGCTTTAAAATATCGACTTTTGCTTAGCAATTGATAAAAGGCTAGATCGACACCACTACCATTATTCTGTGAAAAAATTTCGTATTTACTTCGACTTCTTGGATTTTCGGAGGTTGAAGCTAAATAATTTCAACAATTGCAAATACTTGTACATCAATAGTTACTCATTAGCAATGTAAATGTAAAAAATGTATTTATAAGGAATCAATTCAGTTACTCCTAAACAAGAAATCGGATAAGTCTGAAAATTTTTTTCATGTATTCTATGAATTTAAGTATTAAAAGCGACTCCAAAAATCTAAATTTCTAGTAAATGTGCGTTGGATGGGTTGACTGTGAAAAACTCTCATGTAAAACCACTTCTTTGCATTCCTTTTTTTTCAAATGTGTTTTACAATAGATTTATAAAATTTTGTTTCGCAGGGATCACTTCGAACACTTATAAGAAAAGAACTTCAATTCTGTTGAGCATAACTCCAGAGTCAAATTATAAACTATTCGGGGAAATCATCAAAGTTAAGTGTGAAAATGTTGCTGCAGAACTCGTTCATAAACTTCTGCAAAAGAATCCATTTGCAATATGTAAAACCAAATGTGATACATGTGGCTTCGATAACGCGATCGCGATGCCAACGATTTCTATTAAAGACTCCGCATTGAAAATGCGACTTGCAGCCGAGGTGAACAATATTTTGCAATTGAGCACTTCATCATGTAACGAATCTTGCTCCGGCTTCAAAAAAACGGAAGTTATCTTTAGTAGTAAGTAAAAAACTAACCACTGATAAAGCACTATGATATGAATGACATACTTTATTTTTGTAGGTCCGTTCTTGGTGATTGATATCTACACCTACGACAGCTCTATCAAAAGAATTAAGGTAGACGACATTCCCAAGTCAGTTCAGATCGCAACCGTCCGCGAAAAGTATGACCTTCAGGGCATCGTTGTGTATGAAGTTGCATCGGAGACGCGTACGAGAAACGTAACGAAACTAGCAACTACGGTGCAGCACTATACGGCACTCTTACCTCAAAATAATAAATGGATTATTATCGACGACTGCCAAAAAAATCCGAAAACTCTGAAAAAGAGCGCGACTATTGTTCCGGCTATAATAGTATACACGCGACGCCAATAATTATTTTGTAAATTATACGAAAAATTAAAAAGTTATTTTAATCTCCTTATTTCAATTATTATATTTTAAAAATTCAACCTCAAATTCACGGCAACGGATCGAAACATTTCGATATCACATCGATTGTATCGGTGACAAGGGCTTTTTATTTCAGGTTATGTAATAAATTAGGAGCAATATATTTGGCTATACCCGACTGGAACGCCACTGGTAAAAGGTTTTGAAAAAAATGCCTCGTCACATAGAGGGTCGTTAGTCTAGTAACTTAGCTGTAAAGTTTAATTAAAAAATATTTATTTTAAAAAAAGTTGCAACGAAAAAAATGTTTTTATTTATTATTATTTCGAAAACTGAGGATTTTTGAGTATTGGTGCCTCACCTAGATATTCTTTATATTAAGAGAGGAGTCTCCTATAAATCGTTGAATGTTGAATTCTGAAACACCTTTTATAATAGTAAAAACGCGTCGGTTTTGTGAATTACAATGAAAAATTAAAAAGTTTTTGGATCTAGGTAAATTTTTCGAAGGTCAGTTCTTCGAAATCAATTATTCGAAAATCAATTGTTCGAAATTCAATTGTTCGAAAATCAATTGTTCGAAATCAAGTGTTCGAAATATGTTGAAATAAAATAAAATGTCTGAAAAAATCATAGTTGATAAGAAAATATTCCAAATAGAATCCAAAAATATATATATATATATATATATATATATATATATATAAACTTTAAAGTAAGTCTTTATTATTTTTTTAACCTTGTTAAATGTTCTAATATTTCCCTTTTTATAAGCATTCTTGCAGGCCAAGGGAAATAGGTAAAGATTGTCCAACAACTAAACGTACAACTCGAGCGTCCCCACTTCTCGAATTTTCCCTTTGATCTTTAGTTCCCCACTACTCTAATTTTTAACCAAGCGGTTGGTTTAGTACTTGGACAAGGTCTACCAGAATAACTGGTACCTAGCTGGTTTAATAACTGTAAACAATTAATCAAAAAAGAAACAAAATACCCAAAAAAAAAAACAAAAAACACCTAAAAACACAAAAAACACAAAAAAAACAAAAAATTAAGAAAAACACAAAAAATGAAACAAAAAAACACAAAAAATGAAACAAAACTTCTAAACACTCCAGCTTTACGCTGACACCTAAGCCTGTAAGTGTGAAGGGAAGTTCTTTTTGATTTAAAGTCTCCTCTTAAATTTAAATAAATCTATTATATTCCAGATATTTGATTTCGAACAATTGATTTCGAACACTTGAGTTTCGAACAATTGATTTTCGAATAATTGCTCATTCGAAAAATTAATTTTCGAACAATTGATTTCGTACAATTGATTTCGAATAATTTACCTGTACCGAAAGTTTTTACCAGATTACAATATAATAAACGTAACTCTACAACACCGCTTCGAATTATTTGACTAAACCATTGTCTAAAATTCTGTTCAATGGTCAAAGTTTTGAAATGATATGAAAACAAACTATAGTATAACACGCAGACACACATACACACAGACATACATATATACATATACACAGACACATATTTACACACAGACATCATAGCGAAAATATCAAAATTGTACTCTAGGGACCCTAAAAGGTGTTTATCCATTGAAAACTAACAACCCAATTTATAGCATAATTACTATACCTCTCTTCTCTGAAGATCGAGAGGTAAAAATGAATTATTTAACCCCAAAGGCCGTGAACGGCAACTTTTTCCTTTGGAGTGAACGAATTCTATAATCAAGAATTATAAAAATCATTGTTGCGGTCGAGCAAAAAATTTGATTTTTTGGTACACAAAAAGCACATAAAAAGCACATAATTATGATGCTATTATCTCAGAATTTTTACCATTCTATGTTCATGCGGGGTCGGGATCGATATCGCGCTACACCCCGTAATTTTGATTTTTTAAAAACATTGTTGGGGTCGAGCACAAAATTTGATTTTTCGGTACACAAAAAGCACATAAAAAGCACATAATTATGACGCTATTATCTCAGAATTTTTACCATTCTATGTCCATGCGGGGTCGGGATCGATATCGCGCTACACCCCGTAATTTTTATTTTTTAAGAACATTGTTGGGGTCGAGCACAAAATTTGATTTTTCGGTACACAAAAAGCACATAATTATGACGCTATTATCTCAGAATTTTTACCATTCTATGTCCATGCGGGGTCGGGATCGATATCGCGCTACACCCCGTAATTTTGATTTTTTAAGAACATTGTTGGGGTCGAGCACAAAATTTGATTTTTCGGTACACAAAAAGCACATAAAAAGCACATAATTATGACGCTATTATCTCAGAATTTTTACCATTCTATGTCCATGCGGGGTCGGGATCGATATCGCGCTACACCCCGTAATTTTGATTTTTTTAAAACATTGTTGGGGTCGAGCACAAAATTTGATTTTTCGGTACACAAAAAGCACATAAAAAGCACATAATTGGACAATTTTTTTTTTTTTAAATTTTGAAAATCGGGGTGTAGCACGTTCCACCTCCCTATCGCTGTCAGTTGACGTCTGATTGAATTAGTACTTTGTCTGTAGTGTTAAATAGGGTCAATTTAGGTATAAATAATATCCTGCAGACTTGAGGAGGCAAAGTGTTTCTGAATTTGAGTTGCCATTAACGACTCTGGGGTAAAATTTTTTAAACGGGTCAATATACTTTATCAGCTTGACCTTAAGGTATTATATTTTTATTACAGAATGCTGACTCGAAGTAAAAAATTGGTTGCAGTAGCCACAAGCAGCTGACCTGTAAACGAAGTTTTCTTCAATACGGAATGTCCATTAGGTAATGACCATTATCTTAAAAGAGTTGGAACATTTTTCTTAAGGACTAACTACAAATCCTTCCGTTTACGAGCTAACAGAATTAGAAAACACAGTCAGTGAGACCACTGATTCTACATTTAGTCCTATTTTAGAATCAACAAAAACCAATACTGATTGCCTCTCTTTAACATCACCAATAGTTCATTATTAGGAAACACGACATTTTTAAATAATTGTCCAGTAATATTTTAACATTTACTCCTATGTTTGATTCAATAAAAAATAATATTTCTTCAGAAGATAATTTAACCTTTGACCCATCCGATCCTTACACGCATTCTGGAAGCGAATATGTAGTTTCTTCAAATTATGAATCGTCGTCGTTATTAGAAGATGACTCTGAAGGTAGTACTGAGAACGATAAGAAATTTCAGAGAACCAATAAAAATAGAGAGTACCGAATGAAGACCGAAAACGTTATACATAAGAAAAGGAAAAGTAGTATCGAAAAGATAATAATTAATGGAATAGAAAATATGGAATTAAGAAGCACAGATGCTGTAAATGAAAAAGGAAGAATTGGCGAGATAAAGAACAATAAAATTCAAAATGCCAAAGCAAAAAATGTAAAAACTCAAGGCGCATTAACCGAGAGAACATATGCAAAAATAATAGATAGAGAAAGTCAGATTACAGATAATATGAGAATCCTAAAAGGAGATGATATTAGCACAGGGGTTGAAATAAAATGTAATAAATGAAATATTAATGAAAAGCGTATACGAGACAAGAGATATTCGTATATATTATGTCAAAATAGTGTAGTAAATTTAGCACGTCATTTAACAACCGAAAAAGCGAAGAGAAGAGTTTGCAAAAGTCACTAGAGAAGAATTAAAGCATTCTAATCTTGATTACGGACCTTGTCCTGCTTATCTTGAGTTTCTGCTGAAGAAAAATATTAACGACCAGTGGACGAATGAATCAGCGAAATCCTATAGCAGAAAGTAATGCCTTACCATCAGGAGTAATTGAAATACAGTATTCATCTCATTTCACCCAAATTATACTTTCAAAAAAAGAGGAAGGATGAAGATACATTTACGTATCGACCTGATGAGTTAATTTTAACTTATAAGGCGGTGTTGTTCCCTTTTTTCAAAAACATCCCATTTTATTCCCCGCTAAAGATCATTTTACGAACTTACTCATAAAACACGAACATTTAAAACTCTATCACGCAGGTATTCAATCAGTACTTTCAAATCTTAGAAACAAATATTGGCCTTTAAATGATCTAAGGGAAATAAAAAAATCATACATGAATGTGTGACATGTTTTCGATTCAAGGCTAAACCTCTAAAACAACTTATGAGTAACTTACCTTCTCAAAGAATTTGCACAGTAAGACCCTTTTTTAAATGTAAGTATAGATTTCGGTGATTCTTTCTTTATGAAAGAATATCGCTTACGAAAAAGTGTGATTCACAAATTTTATCTCGCTTTTTTTGTGTGCATGAACACCAAAGCTCTACACTTCGAAATTGTCACGGATTTAATGACCGAAACATTTCTACGCTCTCTAAAAAGAATTGCCCGTCGTGGGAAACCCATAACTAAATATAATTCGCCCATGTACTTTAGCCATTTTTAGTAATAATGCTACCAATTATAAAGGTGCAAATAATGTCTTAAATGATGTATTTAAATTTTTCAATAGTTTTAGTGATCCCTCTGATTTTACTTCAGGACATTTTTTGATCGGAGAATCGATGACTTCTACTCCCGAACAAGATATTTCTAATATTCCAGATAATCGACTAAAATTTTGACAATATTGTACTAAACTTAACCTGCACTTTTGGAAAAGATACTCAAATGAATATTTGAACAGGTTTCAAAATAGACAATAGACAATCGTACTCGTCACACACTCATTCTCTTACGGTTTTGTTACTGACTCGCTCTCAAATTGTTTTTATAGACTTACTCTAAGCTCTCTCTCTCTCTCTCTTTCTCACTCTCGAAGAACAAAATAAAGTTTGTATTCGCATTCAGCATAGTTAACAAAATTAAAATATATTTCACTTGTGTTACGTTTGTTTCCCATATTGGAATTTATGTATTTATAAAATACTAGACGATCAAGAACTCAATTGTTACTACTGCCCTTCTCTTCTCCCGCTCTCACATGATATCATAATACACACTTCAACCTTTTCTTTTGACCCCAATACCAGGAGCTAATACATCCGAGCATCAGCATTGCCACATACGGAATTCAATTGAAAGATGCATTGTGCTTCTAAAGGCATACTTTCGACGCCTGAGGACAGACAGGTTATTTCATTATGATCCAGTGTTTGCTGGTCAAATTATATTAGCCTGTGCCAGACATATAAAAATGGAAATATTTTTTTATAAATTTATGTTTGTTTTAGATAACAATGAAGTTGAATTCATCAATAACCTATTTTTTGATGGAAATCAAATTAGTAATAATTTAATTCAACACCTTTTTGCTTGGGATATGCTACCTTTTATTGGGATATGCTGCTACCAATAAAAATGTTCAGAAACAAATTCTTTATTTTGAAACAAATCTATCAAAAATATTCAATTAGGCAGTAACGGCCTTTTCCATTTTAAATTTATTTATAAAAGCCTTTATTTACAATATCTTTTTCATTATTCCAAGGGTATTTTCAATTTTAATAGTTCTCAGTGAGTTCTACTATGTCAACCATTTACACACCAATTTCTATTATTTGGCGAAATTGTACAGTCAAATATTATTGGAATAACTTAATTAAAATACAATATATAAGATAATCGGAGAAATCCAACTTTTTAAGAACGACGAAACACGTCTATCATATTCAAACCACGAAAAGCCGCATATTAGCCATATCAAACAAAGTTTGCTTGACTCCATATGTATTCGAATTCTTCTCTCGCCAATTAGAATCAGCGTCACAGTGCAAACATTTTCTTAATCTCTATGACAACCGAATCAAAACCACTGGCTTTAAATATTTGTTTGTACTGTTACACACGTTCAAAATTATTCCATTGAGAAATAACAAGGACTTTGCGTCATTGCCACATTAATCAGATTCTCTAATACGTTTTGGATCCAAAATATTTATTACGCTGCTCAATGGTCACCGTGTGTGGTTGCGTCAAGTGTCAGTTTTGACTTCGTGTCCTTAAGCGCCTATTCCTTTTGCCTTAGTTCTTGGATCACCACGCACTCCATTCCCCTTACCTCTCGATCACTACCTATTTTGTTCGAGTATGAAGCACAACTTTTGTTTTATGTGTTATGTTTTAAGTTTTCTACTAGTAATGCAAAATAAATCCGAATTAATTCTGGAAGATCCAGAAACAAACATTCAGTACAAATTATTATTAAATGTAGAAGATGCCAAGAGAGCACAAGAAGGTAATATTAAATTACAAATTGCTACAAGTTGATATTTATTTTATTTAATATTACAGAATACAATTATAATTTAATATTACAGATTACAATTATGCCAATTCAGTGCTTTTTCATGCTAAATGCAATAAAGCTTTCAATTTAAGTAATACTGAGAATATATATGATGCTGAATTTCACGACAGCGAGGTGGAAAGCGAAATTGAAAAAACCTATCTGGCCGCGGACCAACATTTTTATTTTTTGATGCACTTGATAATATTTTGGGAGAAAAACCTACAAATGCATATAACCACTCTATTTATTCTTCAGTTATTTACCTTTGATTTACCTTTTACCTTGGCTGCTGTGAGCAATCACCTCCAAGTAAATATTCCGTATACAGGGTGAAACGCGTTTTAATAATAATCAGCTGGTGCCGTGAGAAATCACCGCCTAATAATTGTACCGCAACTCGTTTTATTTTTATTCAATAATAAAATTGGTTGCCATGAGAAATCACCTCCAATTAAATCAGTGCCGTATACAGGGGAAACGCGTTTCAGATTTAACTAATAATAAGTAGGTGCCGTGAGCAATCACCGCCTTAAAACACCGCGAGTCATTTTGAATAATAATAACAATTGGCTGCTGTGAGCAATCACCTCCAATTAAATTAGTGCCGTTATACAGGGGGAACGCGACCCAAGTTTTGATCCATAATAATAACCGGAGCCATGAAAAATCACCTCCTAAACATATTTGCACCGTAAAACGAGATTCCACTTTGTATTAATAATAACAATTGGCTGCTGTGAGCAATCACCTCCAATTAAATTTGTACCAGATACCGAGAGGGACCGCTTAAGGGAAGTTTCCATAAAAAATAGTACTTTGTCCGACCAAGTAGAATCACCGCGTACATTTTCCTCATCTGCACGATTTGCTTCATCATTAGCACCTGTATCACCGCTTAAACCCACCGCGCTCCGACCATTGATCATTTTCACGCATTTTTGTTATTTTTCACAAGTTGCTTTTAATTGGTTTGGCTTCATAAAACGTTACACACCTTTCTCCGCTGGGTCCTTTTTCTATGTTGATATTTTTGGAGTTACAATAAAAGCAGTTATTTTCATTTGGTGATTTTTATTTTACTCTAACTGGTTGTGAGTTTCTATATTGCAGCGAATACCCAGGACCTCCGCCCAGTATGGCAAGTAAAGCCCGCCCTTCTGGCTACCAAGGCATTAGTCGAAACCATAACGACCCCTGGAGTATTTCTTTCTTCACTGACGCTGCCCGGAGCAAGTGGCCTTCACACTCTAAACGGAAGGTGGCGCCCGAGGCAATCCGAAACCTGAACTAAGGCGCCAAAGTGACCCGCAATGACCGAAGTGTCGTCGCAATACTTAATCATTTTATTAAATACTTAGTACATTTACATATTGAGTTTCATTGGAATCAAACAGATAAACCTCATTCAACCAAGGATCCAAATTAAGAACTGGCGCTTATGGGAAGCAGTCCGTTGTAAATAGTTTTGTTCAATTTTATAAGTTGGCAACCCTGTTTATGAATTGTATACTTTCTTCAGGTAAGGTACGAAACAATACTTATGTGAAGCCTGATAATCAGTTAGACCTTTTATTAACATACAAAATCAGTCACGATCATCTTGAATTATTTTTTGAAGAGTCAGGTATGTTCTTCAGATACTATAGGAATATTATATTTTTGTAATATGATTTAATTTTAGAGGAGAAATGGATGGAATAATAATCCAACATGTCTCGAGTTCTGCGATACATATAAGAGGCTTTTGTTTCGACATAGTGTTAAAATAACAGGAGGTAACTGTTTTCCAATAAATAACACTAATTTGTTGGCATTGTCGAATCAATTAGAAAATGAAGACATATCGGAAAAAAAACTGGAAACCTTAAAAGAATATAATTTATATAACACCTATACAGAAGTACCTAACGCTCATGAATATACCACCCCTCTTAAATTAAGTATTTTGTCCAGAAACGTGTATACATATATTTTCGGTTATGTAGTAAATCTTAAAAAAAAATTACACTGTATGGAATGTATCTCTTGGAAACGTGATCATATGGTGTGTATGATGATAATTATTTGTTAACATTAAGAAAAAATAGAAGATGATCATTGTTGAGACCTTCCACAGATATAATTTATAGTTTCGAGCAAGTAGAATTATATTTAAGAAGAGTGTGACGTGCTTTCTTTCTTCAAAAGAGATTTGCCGTCACTATGACACCGCTTCGGTATTCTAGTAGATTGATTCGGGCGCCAGATTTTTGGGATGGTTTACTCCACTGACTCTCGATCTACTGCCTCAAGAGTACCAGGGTAGCAGCAGATGGAGGTTACAGTAATTCCAGGGGTCTGTTGTCGTAGACTGTCTAGGGGTGCACGGTGTAAAACAGGCTTTAATTGTTTCACAGTGTCGTACCTGAATTTACCGGTTGCATTTGTTAAAATAATTTCAAAACAGTTGCAAATGACTATTTATCTTTATAATTCGTAACTCGTGCCTATTCTTCACTAACTATAGAAAGCTATATTAAACCTTGCTGTGTGCTTAAACAACTAATAACCAAATGCCACAGATTATTTGTGGTTTAAATTCTTTTAACCCTTCGTTAGGCGCGTGGGCTTCAGTTGTAGCCCACACCATTTCGATTCGACTCTATCTGAAACTCAAAAACTTTTGCGCACGTGCCGCTTTCAGTAGCTGCTAAATAGACCATAATCTACAATACCAGTCTACCACCTGCAGTGAAAAGGCGTGTACGTGATAGTTATTTGTAAATAATTGTGCCTGGGCTACGATCGTAGACCGTGCGCCTAAACACGTAAGTTTATCTCTTCTATTGACTTGTACAAAATTTGACTGAATTGTTACAAAAATTACACGAAAATGTCTCAGGAAAAAAGGAGACGACTTCACTCGAAACATCCAAGTATATGGCTGCAATGGTTTAATGAATCGTCAGATGAAGAAAGTGATTCTGAGAATAAAAGCGATGAAGATGAAATTTATGATTCCCACGAAAATATAAATGAAAGTTTACATAATTCTTCTTCAAAAGAAGAAAGCGGAAATAGTGCTGATGAAAACATTGAAGATATGAATAAATCAGAAACAAGAAACAAAACTTATTTTTTACGAAAAGACAAGAAGACAAAATGGATTAATGACACACCTAATGTAAATGTCAGAACTCGAGCTCATAATCTCGTCTACCATTTACCTGGGTCAAAGGGAATTGCTAGATAAGCCAGAACGGGGATAGAGTGTATGAATCTTTTTTTGGACACAACTATTATACAAACTATTACTACTTGCACAAATATTTACATTCAAAACATTAATCCGCAATTTGCACGTCATCGATATGCACGAGAAACAAATGAAAGAGAGATACGGGCATTTATAGGAATTCTGTACATTTTTGGTTCATTGAGATCTTCTCGGAAAAACCTTCACAAAATTTGGGACAACTCGTTGAACTTTGTTACCTTGCTATGACCGAAAAACGTATTAGATTCCTGTTGAGATGTGTACGTCCACAGAAGAGAACTCGATAAAATGGCTCCTATCAGACATGTGTTTAAAATATTATTGGCAAATTTTCCAAAATATTTGATAGCGAGTGAATATTTGACAATTGACGAGCAACTTTTGGCATTTCGCGAACGTTGGTCGTTCAAGCAATATATTCCGAGCAAGCCAGCTCCGTATGGTTTGAAAATGTTTGCCTTGGTAGATGTAAAATTTGGATATACATTTAACCGTGAAACCTATGTAGGTACACAACCCGAAGGTCCATTGAAATTCGACAATTCTGGGGAAAGTATTGTTCTAAGATTAGTAGAACCAGTTTCAAATACAAACAGAAACATAACTGGTGATAACTGGTTCACCTCTAGTCCAAAAATTATTGAAGGATAAAAAACTATGTCGGGACAATTAGAAAAAACAAAAGGGAAATACCTAAAGAATTTTTACCGAATAAAAATAACGAAGTAGCATCTTCTATTTTTGGATTCCAGGAAGACTGCGCGCTTGTATCATATTGCCCAAAGAAAAATAAATCGGTCCTACTATTCTCCAGTATGCACCATGACGACACTATTGACCAGAATACTGAAGAAGCTAAAAAACCAGAAATAATCACGACTTACAATAAAACCAAAATTGGGGTGGATTTGGTAGACCAATTGTGTCAAAAATATAACGTGGCAAGAAACACACGTCGGTGGACAATGGTAATCTTTTATGACCTTTTATATATTTGTGCAATTAATTCTCTTTGTATTTATAAAGAAAACAATGTCGATAAAACCGTGAAAAGAGCAGATTTTATAGAATAATTTGCATGGGAAATGATAAAGTCGCAAATAGAATTCAGGTCCACAATTATGCAGATCTCTCCGGAACTAAGACGACGCGCCCCAATTCTACTAGGAATTCCGCTAGTGGTTACACGTGAACCCCCTCCAACACCAAATACTGTAAGACGTTGTTCATTTTGTGATAGAAAACGAGATAGATCGACACGAGAAAATTATAAAAAATGCCACAGGTTTGCATGTAAAGATCATCTGGTTGACATTTGCATAGAATGTATGGAATAACTTTGAGTCAATTTTTGCCATGGTTTGGTTTACGTTTTATTTTAATTTTTTGCGTTTTTCTCCAGAATTACATTTTTTTGTACCTTTTGTATTCAATATTATACAATAAAAATTGTTATAAAATAATTTGATATTTTATTTATGAAAATTTTTAGAATCCATTGCAAAATTTTGTTGATTTTTCGTAACAAAACAATTAATTTTATTATTATTAAACTTTGAGTATTTTTGGTACAACTTTCTGATTTACTTACTTCCTTCGATGTCAAGCTTCCCGTACTTCAGGTATTGACTTGAGATTTTTTCGAATCGGACTTTATCCGCTGACGGAAACGGGCCGTAGTCTTGAAAAATCGCTCAATGATTATTCCTTTTACTAGTTTAATTTTATAATAATGCTTCGAGATTATGTGGATTTGTCAGAAAGGCCAAAAAAGAGAGTATTATATCAAGAACTTTAAGATCAAAAAAATAAGGGGCCAAGAACCTCATCATGCTGAAACTCTAAACCATCACCTTCTTTTGAGTTATCAAATAATTCTAACCTAGTTGCTTCCTCACTGTCAATAATTATTATTTTTATTTCAAATGATTTGTTTTTATAGGAATTCAACTAGATGATTTAATTGCCACTGTTGGTAGGTTAACGCATTGCTATTTTTATTGCAGTACTGATAATTTAAGCATTTGTTCTAGAAAATATTAGCACTATGTGTAATAGCATACAAAAATACGTAGACAGTATTGACAATTAAAAACAATGTCATCTGATCAGGGAAAGTTTCTGGTGGATGAGTTTATGCATAGTCTTGAAACTACCTTGCGCGAGTCTGTACAAGAATTTGATATATTGATTACAAAGGAAGAAATTAGAAATACCTTTGTAAGTATAAATCATAAATCCAAAAATAGTGTTGAATGCTACGGGCGCCACCTTCCCTATAGAGTGTGAAGGCCACTGAACGGGCAGCGTCAGTGGAGAAAGAAAATACTCCAGGGGTCGTTATGGTATCGACCAAAAGCACTCCCAATAAACATTTTTCGAAACTTAAGGTAACACCAAGTTTTATAATGGTTATATAAAGGTAATAGAAGTATATAAGAAGGTTTCGGAGTTTTATAATCTGTATCCTTTAGTAACCTAGTTTTATAAGGGGTTTAGAACATTACTGCAAGTTACAAGTATATAATAAGGTGATATAACTGTTTCCATTACCTTTTTATAAAACTTTTAGTAATCGTTACTAATGAATTTATAACAAATTTATATAATGGTTGCCGTTACCTTATTTATATAACTGGAATACTATTGGTGATATTACAAGTAACGCCAGCTTCTATTATAAAACTTCGCAACCTTTAGTAACAAAAATTAACGCTATAAAACTTTGAATAAAAGTCTTTGTAAAATGGCCACCTTATTTAAGTATTAAACACGTATCAAGAGTTTAAAGCTCTAATTTCTTATTATAAAATAAAGAAAAATCTTAAATTATTGATTCCACCATGATTATTTTGACAAAATTAAAAATAATGAATAAATACGCTCTAGAAAACACCATATCAACTTTATTTTATTAGCAACTAAGGAAAAATAAACGCTTACTTGTCGAATGTTGACATAGGCCAAAAACTTTTGTTATTAAATCACCGAAAAATAAAAAAAGGCATATATATTTTCTGAAAACTTAACCTGAAATTTATTATTATTGGATGTTTTAAGGTGCCCTGCGTTTTTTAGAACTACTTGATCTGTATTTGCAGTAAAAAACCATTTCCGCCTAAATTTTGGCTCAAACTAGAGGTACTAGTCTAAAATTAAACACTCATTTACTGTTATTATTTAATTTGATCTCCATTTTTATTTCTTAATTGTACAGACTACCGTCTGCCGTCTCTATCAAACCCGAACACCAATATTGTAAGAATAGAAAAAGGCCATATAAATAAATAAAATGTATCCGAGAGAGAAAAATATCCATACTTTTTTCACAATAACTGACAGATGGCAGATTGAAGTAACGAAAAAAAGTTTATAAAGGTAGCCGAAACCTATATAACACTACATTATACAACTAAAGGTGTTGAGAAGTTATATATAGTGGTTGCCACAATATTTCTGTTACTTTTGGTTACATAACCTACAGATAATAGCGTTACTAAAAACCAAGTTTCCACAACCTTTATAAACGCCCCATTTAAGCTCTTTAAGGGGTATATAAGAGTAACAGATATGTTTCTATCACTAAATATATAACTGTAGTTTATATAAGGTAGGTGATATAACGTTTGCGGTAAATATTATATAACCAAAAATGTTTATTGGGCTGGTGGCCAGAAGGGCGGTCTTTACTTGCCCTGCTGGGTTTGAGTACCTGGGTATTAGCTGCTGGGATGTTAAAACTCAAAACAAATATTAATAAATATAACTTTTATTTGTTACCAAAATCTGGCGGAGAAAAGGTGTGTAACGGACGATACAGGCACGATTGGCGTGGCGGCGTGGTGTAGTCGGACTGACGGTTCTGGACTGAAGTTGGTTTCAACTTGACCTGTCTCTAAAGGTCGACGGACTGCACTGCTGCTCCAATTGGGACGGCCACAGCAAGTCGGACTTCTGGCTGTCTCTGCAGCTACCGACAACGGGATGAATTGCCCTACTCGATACGAACTTCGGCGTCTAAGAAGCAGAGACGAGAGTGTCTCCATCTGCCTGGCGATAGTTCAACTATTACGACTGGCCTTTTATTCATTCATAATTTTAAGTTAATTTTACTCCAGTACCGTGCGCAATTTAATTTATGTATTTTAAATAATACGGAAAAAAGTAACTTTGTTACAAAATTGTATTGATTACATTTAAGCAGTTTTAAGATTTTACTGCCTGTCAAAATAGTATATTAATATTTTTTTAACTGACCATTATGACATTAGCACATAATATATGCCTAATATTATTAAACTTAAAATTCAACACGATTTTTATATGTAGAAAAATTTACATTAATTTGTTTTTCATCATAGATACAATTTATCAAACGCGTTGGAGGGCGGGATGCCAAGGACAATGTAAATAGGTGCTTGCCTAAAATATTTACCAATGGCTTTTCAACAGTCTTCATATTTGGGCCTTAGGGGCAATTTTAAGCTTCAAAAATTCAACTTTGTGCAGATTTTAATTGGCAAGTATATGGTTTAACTGTTATTTAACTTGTTCATTAGGAATTCCAATACTTTTATTTAATATAAATTAATCTAGTTAAGTTAAAGGCTAGTTGTTTTACAAACGGATTTTAAACATTTATTTCTCGTTATTTTTTTTAATTTATGTTACTATAAAACCACAAAAATTAACTTTTAAAGAAAAATATAATATCTTTACCTGTTGAAAAAGCTAACAAGAGGCAAATTTGAAATTAAAACTAATATCAATACATTTCATTTTTTTAGATATATCTGGTGGTTCAGCATCGTTCCACACTGCAAGAGGTGGAAAAATATGTAGGGGAGTGGTTCGGCAGGCCAATCAACGGAAAAAACGAATGGAAAAAAAATTGATAAAAATTTGATTTATTGGTAACAGTACACAAATCCTATTCTATTTTTGTGAAAATTTAAGCAATTTTTTTATTTAATTTTTTTAATTTTTAATGTAGTTTTTGAGTTTTTCCTAAATATAAACAAATTTCTCCTGACCTGTATTTTTTGACACATTTCGTTTGAAAAAAATATTATTTTCTAATTTCCCTTGACTATATGTTTTAAAAAGTAAAAGTTTTTATTTTTTTTTTGTAATTTTCCTTTATTTTTAACAAGTTTTTTTTCAGTAATTTTAGATTTTCCAAAAATTAAACAAGTTTCCATTGACTTATAGTTTTGGTAAAATAAATAATTTATTTTTTTGTGATTTTTTTGTTTTGATAACATTAATTGAAAATTTTTTTGATTTTTTAGACCTAAGTTTATTTTAATATTTATTTTCCATTTCATAAGCACCTTTATTTGATCCATATAATTTTTTATATATCTGTAAAATATATCAAATATGGGAATTTTTGTTAATACAGGGTAAAGCAGCACATACGGCACGGAATTTAGTGCCTAAACCATATAACAATCTAAAAAAATCTTTTTACATACATGTCAATAAGAGCTACATTTTAAAAATATTTATAAATATATCGGGTGGTTCAAAAAAATTTGGCATATTAAAGTTATATATTTATTACTGGAACACCCTATATTTTTTACATTTTTAGGTTCGTCCTGAGAACCTTATTTCAAAAACCTATTACACCTATATTATAAAATGAATGGTTTTGAAGTTACAGATAATTGAAAATCGGATTTTTTCACCTTTAGGTGATTGCTAGGGCCAAACGACATACAATCGGATAAAACGGCTTACATATTCCTATCTTAACTTATTGAGTTCAAAATATTTACAGGGTGATCAGTGCGTACTTTTGATCACCCTGTATATACATTTTATTCTTTTGCCATCAAGTAGAACTCAAAAAGTTAAGATAGGGACATGTATGCCGATTTATCCAATTTTATGTCGTTTGGGGAGCAGAGCAATCACTTAAAGTTGAAAAAATGCGAAACTTCAAAACTATTCATTTTATAATATAGGTATAATAGGTTTTTGAAATAAGGTTCTCAGGATGAACCTAAAAATGTAAAAAAATATAGGCGGGTGTTCCATTTTAAAATACAACTTTAGTATGCCAAATTATTTTGAACCACCCTATATATTATAAATATTTCTAAAATGTTCTTATTGACATACAAGTAAAAAGATTTTTTTAAATTGTTATGGATTAGGCACTAAATTTCGTGCCGTATGTGCTGCCCCACCCTGTGTAAAATAAATGATGTAATATTAACGTAAATAATGGTAGACACAATTATATAAATCTTATGTAAAAGCACAGGAACAGAAATATATAAATTATGTAAATATGAAGATTATTATTTATCTAACATTTACATAAATGTTATATCACAACTGATAATATTTACATAAAAAAAGATATGTAAAATTTATGTAATCTTTTGTTACACAATATAGCTGATATCAATGTGATTTTAGGTGTGCAAAAGTACGGCATTATGCAGTACATTTAAGTTAAATTTTACCTCCTAGTCTTTTATTAACAAATCCGGTTTCGGTTGCTACCGCATGTTACCCTCTCTCGTCGTTGTTGACTATAATTGTTAAATTTCAGCTAGCTCAATTTTAAATTTAATTTGCTCCGGAGAGTGGGTGGATTCAAAAAAAAATATCAATGCAATCACCACGAATAGAGGGTATAAGTCTCAGTATATCCAAGGAAAAGATGCAAATAAGGAGATTCCATATACGTTTATTGTTAGCTACACCTTTTTTTTTCTAAGTTTAATCCTTTAAAACTTTTGGTAACAACAAAAAAACAATATATATAAGTATAACGCGTTAACCCCCAATTGGTACCAATTAGTTCACAACTTATCAAATTTTTGCTTATAATAATTCTAGAATAATATCTTGGGTGGATGTAGCCAAAGTATATCCCCAAAACCAAGGTAAATGGAAAGCTCTTACTTGATTTCCGAAGTGTTCGTGTATATCTATGAAATTAGGGTGGCGATCATCCAGATCTAACGTAGGTTCCCAGCAATCTTCTGGTGGTAGGAGTAAACTATGAGGATGGTTGTTGGTAACCACTTATGTGTCTCTAGTACCAAGGCGAAGAGCCACTAAAAGTGTTGATTGATGCGGGAGTCGTTTGAAGATGATCAGGACCAATACGGAAGATATCAACCAGAGAAACAAACAACTAAGTATGCAGGTAAGTAAGTAAGAAAGTAAGGCCTAAAGAAAACAATAAGAAAAGTTAATTCACTTCCAGGATGAATAAAATGATGACTTACCGGAGATCTCGTGTGGCCTTAAAGATATATTAGATTCCCACAAAATCCACAAATAGGTGAATAATTCTCTTGAATATTCGTTTAGGGCGAATCTAAGTTGAATAATATATTTTTTTGTTCTTTTCTAGGCTTAGAAAATCCGAAAATTCGTAATTTTAAGGAAGGCACATGTTCCATCAAAAGCCACAAAAAAAGGATAGATAAAGGTCAAAAGAGATAAGTCAAAATTTTAAAATTAAAGGACTTTAGTGTTAATGGTTAGTTAGCTAGTAGATTTTTGGCCATAAAGCAAGAGAAGAACCAGACTAGGTGACAACCTGAAGAATGACTTCTAATTGTAAATAAACAAATGAAGGTTAACTATTAAAATACAGGTATTTAAACAACTTAATTAATAAATGAATGTGTTTTAGATCCAAATGGTTTAAGGCAGGCTATTACTTTTCATTAAAATAAATGAATTTAAAAAAAAATGTTAAAAGAAAATAGTTAATATAAAAATTGAAACCGTAACACACCCCCCTTTACCAGAAAAGTGTTTTTACAATAAACAAAAAAAAACACTATAAATTAAAGTATATATAATTTGTCTTTGAATAAATTATGTTTAAACTATTCGGAGCCAGTAGCATCAGGAGGATGATACTTCAAGTCTTTGGCATGCCAAATACCAACGTGCTGGCCATGTTCATCTTGTAACTCGTAAGTCCAAGGTGAAACAACATTTTTAATTTTATAGGGACCTTTAAACTTGGGTGCAAACTTTGATGTAAAGTGTTTGGATGCATCCGAGAGAGCATAATTTCGCTTGTAAACTTGATCCCCAATCTTAAACTGATCGTTCCGGCGACGTAAATCATATGATCGTTTACTAGACTCATATGCTTTACCCAGCCGTTCTGAAATATCCCGAAATAAATCTAGAATATGTTCACGACGAGTATCGAGATCATGTGGAGTAATTAACTCAATTGGGTCTACTAAATCAGGGTTAGAAGAACCAAAAAGAGTAGGTTCCCTACCAAATATAACAAAATTAGGGGTGACTCCGGTCACTTCATGACGTGCAGACCGTACAGCCCACAAAGGAAAGTTTTGTGGTTTCTGCTTGACTTCATTTAACATTCGGAGGTACCACTTATAGGAAACATTTGTAAAAGTTAGGGTGGCCAATTCAGATGGAGCATCTGAGAGAATAACATTAGGCACTGACCTGGGAAGAGCGTCAGGAACAAGGTTGTCTTTGCCTTTGCGATGGACTATATTAAAACGGTATTGTTGAAGACGAACGGCCCATCTCGCTATTCGTCCTACGGGATCCTTGATGTTGAACAACCATAGTAGGCTCCAGTGGTCTGTTACAACAGTAAACTGACTACCTTCGACGTACGGTCGCAATTTTTCAATTGCCCAAATCACGGCTAGACATTCCTTCTCCGTTGTAGTGTACTTTCTCTCGGACTTAGTGAGTGTGCGAGACAAATAACAAACCACCTTTTCACCATCATCATGCTGTTGCGTCAGAACAGCCCCCAAGCCAAAATCTGATGCGTCAGTCTGAATGGAAAAAGGAATATCAAAATTTGGACAGGTTAATACTGGAGCAGACACTAAATTATTCTTAATTTGTTGTAGGGCACTTTCACATGCCTCGTCCCAGATAAAACGAACGCTCTTCTTTAAAAGAGTAGTCAACGGCGCTGTTAGAGATGAAAAATTTGGTACGAATCGACGATACCATGAGGCAAGACCAACTATGCGACGCACTTCGGACACATTTTTGGGAGTTGGAATCCGAAGTATTGCCTCGACCTTTTCAGGATCGACTAGCAGACCAGACGCATTTACCACATACCCCAAATATTTGAGTTCAGGTCGACAAAAACGACATTTCTCTTTATTTAGGGTCAATCCAGCTCCTTTAAGTCGACTTAATACTATCTGGAGGACCTCAATATGTTTATTGAATGTAGGAGTGCAAATAACGACGTCATCTAAATAGACAAAAACGAACTGTTCGAGATCTACTCCTAAAACACGATCAATAAATCGTTGCCAAGTAGCTGGGGCGTTGTGCAACCCAAAAGGCATTCGGCGAAATTGAAAGAGACCTCGAGTGGGAACCACAAAAGCTGTTAAAGGTCTTGATGACTCTGCGACCGGTATTTGCCAATATGCAGACTTTATGTCTAAAGTTGTTAGAAATTTCGCATCCCGCAGTTTATCAATGGTAGCACTGACAAACGGGAGAGGATATGCATCGGGGAGACTTACTTCATTAAGGCGTTTATAATTTACACAGAACCGATAGGTTTGATCTGGTTTTTTAACTAACACAATGGGAGAAGCCCATGGGGAATTTGACGGTTCGATAATTCCATCAGCAAGCATCTTCTCGAGCTCCTGATTAACTTGTTTTTGTAAAGCAGGGCTTAAAGGATAATGCCGCTGTTTAATGGGTGGAGAGTCGGTCTTTATCTCATGCTGCACAATATGAGTACAACCCAACTTTCCATCCATTCCTTCAAACGTTTTATTTACGAGATCATCAAGCTGAAATCGCTGTTCTAAATTAAGATGATCAGCGTTCTCCAAAGAGTGAACCTCTACTGGACAGCTCTCTGATCGAAAAGACCATTCACCTGAGTGAAGGTCGGGTATTATTTCCATTTGACACCAAAAATCAATTCCAAGAATTAGATGATGTGGTAAAGTCGGAACGACTAATATTTCAAAGATATGGACTTTATTCTGTAACTTGATAGGTACACGAATAAATCCAATAATGTCACATTTGTCACCATTAGCGACGGTGCAAGTTTGCGAAACGGGAGTAAGAATACAAATATTCTTAAGGATATCCCAGCCGTACTTTCCAATAACCGTTTTAGTACAGCCAGAATCCAACAATCCGAGAAATTCACATCCATAAATCATTACTTTTAAATATGGTCGGTGATCGTTTTTAGCATGAGATACTATATAGTCTATGATAATTTCTTTACGAGTCAGGTCGGGTTTATCTGAGAGAGTCAAGTCCCGACCGATCACTGACTCTTTCTTCCGTTTTTTTGACAATTTGAACATCGGTGGGATGTAGTATTTTCAAGACCGCACTTGAAGCAGAACAAACGGCGTGGTTTTGAACATTTCTTAAACCGATGGCCACTTTCAAGACAGTTCCAACATTGTGGAGACGCCAGAGGTGTCGACGCAATAGGAGTGACAGTATCAGTATTTGTAGTAGTTGTTACATTCGATGTCTCCGAAGCTCTAGCTGGAACAAATTTTCGTCTATCTTCCCGAACAGAAGCAACTGAGTGAGAGGCTATGGAAGAACTATTACTTTTGTGATAAGCTAACTCAGGTTCCAACAGAGTTCTATAATTCGTTGGAGGAGGAGTGTATTGTTGAATTCTTTTGGAAGTCTCTTCGACCGTCTTTCCAAGATTAACCAATTCAGACATAGACCGAATTGGATGAAGTGCCAACTGAGTTTGAATTGAAGGGAGTAGGTTACGACGAATCATCTTAATTTGAGTTTCCTCAGGAGGACATGAAGATCCTAATTTTTTAAAAAGGTTTTCCATTACGGCTACATAAGTAACAATCCTTTCGTTTTGTCCTTGGGTTCTTCTCCTTATTTCCTCCATTAGTTCAAATTCATAGTCGTACGGCTGAAACGCTTCCCTTAGTTTATTTTCCAATTCTTCCCAAGTTCGAAATCTCTGAGTCCTATACCAAGTTAGAGCTCCTTTGGTTAAAAGTTCAGGTGCTGCTCTCAGAATTCTATCTTTAGAGATACCCCTCGAAACTCGTAGTTCCTCAATACTTTCCAGAAAATTATTGACACTAGACTGTCCATCAAATTGAACCCTTAAGCGACTGACATCAAAATATCCCTGGGAGAACTCTTCTAGAGCATTAGTTGGTTGACGAACTGGAGGATCTGTGAAGTTACTTCTTCTATTGAGAGAGGATGGTAAATACATTTCGGACGGATGACGCGTGTAAGAATTATATACTGGCATTTCGTCACTAAACCTTACATTAGGCCCTTCCGACCATCGATTGTGATCTAGTCGACTCGATTCAGGAGGATTGTAAGCTCTATCATCATTGAATGGTTGTTTAGTAAAATAGCTAGGTAGACGCGAGGTATGAGTTGAAGACCTTGGTGCATTGGCAAATTGAGTATACGATGGTAAATTACCGGCAGGTTCTTCTTGGATATGCTGATTATGAATTGGATCATTCTCCAAGTCACTTGCTTCTCTAAGTATAACTTCAGGAATTAACAAGTTCGGTTCGTCCAAAAGTGATCCTTCAACTATGTTTTCTACATCCAAAATACTTGATCTATTTTCCCTTTGGTCGATCGATGCTTCGTAAACTGCTTTAAGTGACTCAAAAGCCGTTAAACAACGTCCAATTAAAAGTTGTATTTGTTCACTTTGTGTTGAATCAGCGTGAATTCTTCTTAGCCTTTGTTGTATATGCTGAAGTCGTGTAGAAATTCTTTTAAATTCGTTAACTCTATTTCCTCTGTTAAAATTATCTATGTCGCCTTCTAGTTCTTTCAATTTATCTTCACATACTTTCATCTCCTCTTCTGGTTCTAAAATACCTAAATTCATAAAAGCTGACAAGAGTCCATCTCTTTCATTTCTCAGTGCTCCTCGTAATGTAGTTCTGTTTTCATCCACCGTGCGTCCTACCGGAAGACCACGTATAAAAAGTTCATATCTCAGTTCACTCGCTAAAAGACGATTGACATCCATTTTAGTGAATAAGTATTTTTTTTTTTTTTTTTTGATACACACAAAAAAAATTATTAAACCCCCACCTTTTCCACGAAAAAGAAAAAAACTAAAATAAAAATAGGGTAAAAACTACCAATTATGTGTTCGTCAGAGGCACTACCACACTAGTAATGCCCACACATACATAACACGGTAATAACCTTAATACTTAAACACACTATTATTCATAAATAAAAAAAACTAAACATATAATCAACAATGTACCTCAGCTGCAAAACAGTACGTAATTTCTATAAAACCTTTCAAATTATATCAATTTGAGAAAGTTCACTAAATCACCCTGTATGCGAATGATAAAACGCTTGAAATGAAATGAAATCACACTGTAAATTTGAAAATTTATTTGTATTTATTTTTCTATTAATAGTTGCTAAAATAAAATGTAATCAAATGTGTTGCGTTTCAATTTTTTTTTCAAAGGGAGAAACTCAGAAATAACCAAAAAAAATAGCAATAATAGAATGCCTATAATTAAAAATAAAACACAGTGTTTATCTTTCCCCAACCCAAAAACTGTTAGCTGGATTGCTGAAAGTACAGAGGCCACCAGATAAATTTAAATTAACGGTAGTACCTAATAGTACGAGGCCATCTTTAGCACAAGGATTCTACACATCGAAAGTTACTGCCTAACAAAATGTTAAAGACACTTTAAATAAAAAGAAGAATACTTGTTGAATTGTTTTTAAGGTTAGCGATAAAAATGAAAAATAACACACACAAAAAAATTAAATTATCAGTAATGGATGATATACTCGATGATACTGATATGGAAATCAACACCCCGTCAAGGTAATAGTAATGTATTACTCCAAAATATTAAAAATTACCCAAAAGATTGTTGGTACCAAATAATCTAAATAATTTCAATCTACAAAAGTTTATGAGACATCTTACTTGAATGCTTGTTAAACTCAAAAATAAAATTTAATAGCAAAACCCTTACACGTTGGTCGCCAGTGTTACCCTCTCTCGTCGTTGTTGACTATAATTTCCCTCAGTCTCTATTTTAGATGGAAGTGAAGCCTTATGTCCTGGCAGTAATATGCGCCGTATTATTAATATTACAATTCATATCTTGGGCGATAATGTATAATACTATTCCGAAATGTAAGGGGAAGGAAATGAATACTTCTAAGCCGATCTTAACAATTGGTCAGAAATTTGAGGCATAGTTAAAAAGAATTGACGACCTTCAGAATAAATTGAAGAATACAAGAAATAAACGAGAAGCAATACCTATTGAGTTTGAAGATCTTACTTGGTACAGTGAAGGAAACAGTACATCACTAAGCCCAATCTCTATTAGAGGGTTAGTCGAGATAACACCTCCAAGGTCCGATAGGAATATTGTGAGTGTTCCGTTAAATCTAGGAAGAGACAAAAGGAACTTAAAAGCTTGTATAGCAGCCTTGAAAGCTAACCCTGACATCAAATCATGTCACAAAGAACCAAAGGAAGTTATTATTGATTCTGAGCTAGAGAACAGAAATCAATTTGAAGGTTTTCTGTTAGTCGACTCGATAAAAGAACTAGAGAAACAGAGAAAATTGATTCTGATCAAGGAAGGTCTCGGGAAAGAGAGTGTCGAAAATGGACGGTCCGTTTTAACCATAAGTGAAAGGATTCTTAGGAAGTCTGTGAGTGCTGTTATAAAAATATCGACTCATATACCTTGCTGTATTGTAGATAGGAAGAAGGTTCTCCAAGATCCTAATAAATGTTGTATTAGAAACCTGATAAATGACACACTTGTCATCAAGAGTAATTGGAAATTCCGAGAAGAAATATTCACAAGGATTCCCAAGTTACATAATGATTTTCCTGCAGGAGACACTTCCAAACTCTGCTCTATGTACACAGAAGCAGTACGCCTAAGCTATTCTATTTCTACTTTAGTAGTGATCAACTGTGATTTTGTTCGGGCCCCACGTTGGGCGCCAGTGTTACCCTCTCTCGTCGTTGTTGACTATAATTGTTAAATTTCAGCTAGCTCAATTTTAAATTTAATTTGCTCCGGAGAGTGGGTGGATTCAAAAAAAAATATCAATGCAATCACCACGAATAGAGGGTATAAGTCTCAGTATATCCAAGGAAAAGATGCAAATAAGGAGATTCCATATACGTTTATTGTTAGCTACACCTTTTTTTTTCTAAGTTTAATCCTTTAAAACTTTTGGTAACAACAAAAAAACAATATATATAAGTATAACGCGTTAACCCCCAATTGGTACCAATTAGTTCACAACTTATCAAATTTTTGCTTATAATAATTCTAGAATAATATCTTGGGTGGATGTAGCCAAAGTATATCCCCAAAACCAAGGTAAATGGAAAGCTCTTACTTGATTTCCGAAGTGTTCGTGTATATCTATGAAATTAGGGTGGCGATCATCCAGATCTAACGTAGGTTCCCAGCAATCTTCTGGTGGTAGGAGTAAACTATGAGGATGGTTGTTGGTAACCACTTATGTGTCTCTAGTACCAAGGCGAAGAGCCACTAAAAGTGTTGATTGATGCGGGAGTCGTTTGAAGATGATCAGGACCAATACGGAAGATATCAACCAGAGAAACAAACAACTAAGTATGCAGGTAAGTAAGTAAGAAAGTAAGGCCTAAAGAAAACAATAAGAAAAGTTAATTCACTTCCAGGATGAATAAAATGATGACTTACCGGAGATCTCGTGTGGCCTTAAAGATATATTAGATTCCCACAAAATCCACAAATAGGTGAATAATTCTCTTGAATATTCGTTTAGGGCGAATCTAAGTTGAATAATATATTTTTTTGTTCTTTTCTAGGCTTAGAAAATCCGAAAATTCGTAATTTTAAGGAAGGCACATGTTCCATCAAAAGCCACAAAAAAAGGATAGATAAAGGTCAAAAGAGATAAGTCAAAATTTTAAAATTAAAGGACTTTAGTGTTAATGGTTAGTTAGCTAGTAGATTTTTGGCCATAAAGCAAGAGAAGAACCAGACTAGGTGACAACCTGAAGAATGACTTCTAATTGTAAATAAACAAATGAAGGTTAACTATTAAAATAAAGGTATTTAAACAACTTAATTAATAAATGAATGTGTTTTAGATCCAAATGGTTTAAGGCAGGCTATTACTTTTCATTAAAATAAATGAATTTAAAAAAAAATGTTAAAAGAAAATAGTTAATATAAAAATTGAAACCGTAACACGCAGAACGATCTTTTTCAAAACTCAAAATAATAAAAAATTATTTAAGATCGACCATGGGGCAAAACCAACAAAGTAATCTTGCTTTCATTTCATTAGAATCGGACCAGCTAAAAGAATTAGACACCGAATATTTAATTAAACAATTTGCAAAAAATAAAGTTCGAAAAGCTCAATTCACATAGCTAAAATATTAATAAAACAACAATACCTAATACCTGGATATTATATTTACCTTTAAAAGGTGACATGTTGCATTATTAAAATAATATATTGTTTCGTTTTTATTTGTCGAACAGTTTCGTCCTGTTGTAACGAAGATACTTAACTCCGGTCAATTTTAAGAACTAGAAAAGTATTAATTATCCTATCTCCGTTAATAATTGTCGTACAATATCCATTCTTTTTGCAAAAATATTCTTTTAATATAACCTTTACATTAGTTTAAATTATTCCGACGCGTTAACCCTCTTTCACCCTTAATACTATACCGCCAATGAAGCCCTCTCTAAACCTTTATATCGCGACGGGCGATCGAGATTGAATACGGCTATCGACCGTGAAAAATCAATTCAGCAAATCAGTCAGTCCACAGACACCGCCAGATTAAGTCGACCGTTGTGAGAAGCTGCCGTGACGTACGATATACCGGGTGAGCTATATAAGTATAAGTAGGAATACATTTCGTTTTAATTGAAATATATCCGTGAAACTACCAAGTCCGCGATTTCGACAACACGCATGTCCGCCTCCTTCCAGAATCAAAGGTAAAAGCAAGAGTGGGAAATTTGGAAGCTTGGTTCTCACTTGAAGGAGAATATAAAGTCAGTTATGCCAGCACCGCAAGCCGAACTACCACGCCAGACTACCAGCCAGACCAGAAAACCGGTGAGCAGAGTATTGGTAAAGCGAAGGTCCCGTTTGTAAAGTTCTATTTTTCGTTTTAATTTTGAAATTATTTTCAGCGTTGTTCCTGCCGGAGAGAGTACCGTATATATATATTTGTTTTATTTATTTTTAACAGGGATAACCGACAGAAAGCGGCCGGGGCTGAGCATTTACTTCACAGGGCCAGCCATCTGTCGGCGTACTAATCTGTAAATTATTTTTCAGCATTGTTCCTGCCGGAGAGAGCCGTATATTTATTTTTAACCGGGATAACCGACAGAAAGCGGCCTGGGCTGAGTATTTACTTCACAGGGCCAGCCATCTGTCGGCGTACTAATTTCTAAATTATTTTTCAGCGTTGTTCCTGCCGGAGAGAGCCGTTCATTCTTTTTATATATTGAATCGGGATAATCGACGGAAAGCGGCCTGGACTGAGTACTTACTTCACAGGGCTAGCCATCCGTCGACCCACTATAAGTTTGTTATATGAATTTATAAACCGGAAAATAGAACTTTGTTTCATAGCCCCCTTTTGTACATTTTCTCGCTTATCATCTGCACGTATTGTCTCTTCGTCTTGCACGATATTAATCCGTATCACCGGTTACTGATTCATAGCTTATTCACGCATTTTTGGTTTTGCTTTGGAACACGTTACACACTTTTTCTCCGTCCCCCGCCGGATTTTAATTTTCGTTGTATGCTTTGGTAATTAATAAAGCCCATTAACTGCTACTTGGTGAATTTTATTTGTATTTATGTTACTAACTGGTTGTGAGCATTACCATTCCCGCGGAACATTAACCCAGTGGGGCAAGTAAAGCCCGCCCCTCTGGCTGCAAAGCGACCCCTGGAATATTATTTCTTCACTGAAGCTATCCGGAGCAAGTGGCCTTCATACTCAAAGGTGGCGCCCGAGGCAACCCGTTACCAGGACTAAAAGCGCCAAACCGATCGTTTAACGATGCAAGGAGCGTTGCACTGTCATATATAAACGAGTATTTTTTATGTTTTAAATATTTTATTTATTTCTTTTGCTTTTGTATCATATATTACATTTGAAACTAAAATACAAAAATTTTGAGTTGTAATAATGTTAGAATATATTTCTGTTTTCCATAAGTTTATAATTGTTATGTAACTCAATGAGAAAATACTTGTATGGCTTGTACTTGTAAAATATAAAAATGAAAATAAATTTTTGAAAATACTTTTTAAAATTATTTTTCAATAGTGAATAATAATATCTAACTTAAGCCGTATCTGTACTCACATATGAACGTAATACAAATTTGTGGCGTTATTTTAAATTTGTTCAAGGGCGCCAAAAATGCTAGGCGCGGGCCTGATGGTACCCAGTAGAGGGACTCCTATTAGTAAAATCGTAACCTATAATGAATTTAAGAAAAGTTTTAGTGTCTCCAAAACTTTTGATTATATATTGTGGATTTAAATTCCATATACATGAGAAATGCAGTAAAAATAACAGACATGGACCGTGCATTAAGATTAAATGTCTTTAAAATCTATTAAGGAAAATAATTGGAAAGGGTACGTACGGACGTGGGGCAATGATGCGGTGTGGGGTGGGTAGAACGGTCAATTGGGCTAGTTCGATCTCTAATCGGAGTGATTCATATGCTCTGACGGCCTTGATAAATCCCTACACGTTACTGAAGTCGGATCTGCGGATATGAAGTCGAAATGCAGGATGCAGATTTCGATAGAGCCACTGCAGTTCTTGATCTGGCGGTATGCCCCCATGTCGGCGAATAAACGTCTGCAGGTCGGTGATATAGGAGGTGACGGGTTCCTCCAGCTGCTGTGTCCTCCTACTGATGACGACTTTTAGGTCAATGCGGTAATTGACAGGAAAGAAGAAATTTTGAAAGGCGATGCGAAAATCTTCCAAGGTCGACCAAAATCGTCGGTTATTCCTAAACCACATGGCAGGCATCCCTTGTAGTAGGTCGGGCATGACCTTTTTTTTTTTTTTTTTTTGGGAAGGTGGGAAAATGCGTTACCTCTGTTGTTCTGAGGTAGTGTGGGACTCATTTGCGTACATGTTACCCACTAAAAACTCAACCTTCAAGACTGACCGCACCTCCATACCCGGAACTGCCTTTTCAGCATAACATCGGGAGGAGGTCCGCCATTTTCACCTGGCTATGTGGCCTCTTTCGTCTTCCTCTTTTTGTTTTAGGACTTCCGCTATGTAGGCGTGTCCTCATTTCCATCCAAGCTCGCTATCCAGCATCCAATTTATCAGGTCCGCTGGTCCGGCCCCCTCAAAGTTCCAACCAAGTGAAAGTCTTTTTCCCGCCCATCTCCTGCACCGGAGGATAGAGTGCTCTGGATCATCGACTTCTTCTTCGCAGTAATCGCAACCTGGGCTTGGTGTTTTCCCTATTTTGTGTAAATAGCTTTTAAAGCACCCGTGGCCGCTTAGGAATTGGGTCATATGGAAATCGATCTTTTTGTGCCCGCAGTCTAGCCATACCCCCAGGTCAGGTATGAGTTTTTTTGTCCACTGTGCGACGCTTTCCAGTTCCACCCATCTCCGAATCCATCTCTCTCTGGTGACTTCCTTTTCCGCACGCCTCAGTTCGTCCGTCGTTTGTCCTGCTCTAAACAGCCTCTGCCTTTCCTCTATTTGTAGATCAATCGGGGGGATCCATGCGATGACCGCAAGCGCCTCAAAAGATGCCGTCCTGTATGCTCGAGTCACTCTCAGCAGCATCTTTCTTTGTGTAGCCCTGAGCATGTTCTTGTACTTCGAGATCTGGCTTGCTTCGCCCCAGATGGGCGCCGCGTACAGAAGGACCGAGTTAACCACCCCTGCCAACATCCTTCTGCCCATAACCCCCGGGCCTCTCATGTTTGGGAGGATTTTTGTTAAGGCTGTAATATGTCTCCTCGCCTTGTCGCATGTCTGCCTCACGTGTTCGTTGAATATGAGTTTGTCATCAAGCCAAACCCCCAGGTATTTTACGGACCTGCAGGGTGTTACGACAAAAACGATGCCCTCCCTTTTTTTTGCCCAAGGTGAGCCCCTCAGGATGATGGCCTCCGTCTTCTCAGGAGCCATCTCCAGTCCTTGGTGCTCAATCCTGTTTCTGACCAACTCTGAGGCCTCTTCCGCTTTATACATTAGTTCTTCTTTAGTGTCAGCGCAGATTACTAGGGAAAAGTCATCCGCAAACGCCGCCGACGAGCATCCTTCGGGCAAGTCGAGTTTTAGGATCCCGTCATAAGCTAGGTTCCATAAGAGGGGACCTAGGACAGAGCCCTGCGGAACACCTTGTTGCATGACGATCTCACTTTTACCCGGTTGCAAGAGTCTCCCTCTGAAATATTCTCCAATCAGGTTTTGCAGATAATCGCTTACCCCTATATCCTTGAGGGCCTTTAAGATTTTTCCCCATTTGGCCGTGTTAAAGGCGTTTTTAATGTCTATGAGGATTACTGCTCCCCATTCCCATCTAGGGTTCGTTGCTTTCCTGATTACATATTCTATAGCGTGGAGGGTGGACCTTCCCTCTCTAAAGCCGAACTGTCTATCCGATAACGCATTTCTTGTGGTGACCTCTTGCTGCAGCCGTCCTTTGATCAGGTGTTCATATAGTTTGGCCATACTATCAATTAGGCAGATCGGTCTAAACTTGCCGTCCTCTGGCTTTCCTTTTGGGATCAATACTACTAATGCCTTTTTCCAACTCGTGGGGATGCCCTGTTCTTCTAGGAGTTTATTTGTCAGACCCAAGAAAAGTTGTGGAAATTCCTCGACTCCGATTTTGACGACTTCTGGCAGGATGTTATCGTGACCAGGGGCCTTTTTTGTTTTGATCTTTCCCGCAGCCTTCAGCAATTCTTTTAAGGTGAAAGGTGGTGGTAGTTCCGCGCAGTCTATGTTCGCAGGGATCTGTGTGTCTCTCGTGGGGGGGAAAAGTTCCTGTGCTTTTTTTACTTTCGTGCTCTCTGGGAGTTCGTATGGGTCTAGTAGGTGCTTAAACTTTCCCGTCACGATCTTGTATCCTCTGCCCCATGGGTCGTTATCAAGTTCGTCACACAGGTCTCCCCAAGCTGCCTTCTCTGCTCTCTTGATTTTCAGCCTCAAGGTTTTCCTTTCCATTTTATATTCTCTTTCCAGGTTTTCGATGTCCTCCCCCTGGGTACTCCTTCTCCTTTCCGTTGTTAAGGTCCTTCTCAACCTCACGCAATTGTCCCTACTCCTTTGGATTTCCGTGTTCCACCAGAATGGCTGCTTTCTGTTGGGTTGGGCCATAGTTTCCTTGCTAGCCTTTTGCGCTCTCTTCATGGCCTCCTCCAGTCCCATGTCTCTATTAACAATTAACTTTAGGCAATCCCTCAACAGTCCCTTGTCTAGGAACCATGTGTCCTGTTTACGTGGACTCCTGCTCTTTGGGCCGTGTTTTACTTCGAAGGTTATGTATTTGTGTAGGCTAAGTGTTTCTTCTTTTTCGTTACTTTCCATTCCCTCATCTTGGACGCTATGTTCCTGGTGCTAGACGTGAGGTCGATAAAGGATTCTTGTCCCCTCCTATAAAAAGTAGGCACTAGACCGTCATTTGCCAGGGTGAGGTCCAGTGACTGTATCCAGTCCTCTAAATATTCTCCCCTGCCATCTAGATGTTTCGAACCCCAGAGTGGGGCCTTTGCATTGAAGTCGCCTGCTATTATTGCTTCCCTCCCTGCATCTCTGATCTCTTCCATTAGTGCATCTATGTACGCTTTGAAAACCTCGATTCTAACATTTGGAGAGATATAGCAATTATACAGAGCCCAGGACCCCATATCTAGTCTAATAAACCCTTTTCCGCATTTATGTGAGTGGACTCCGCACTTCTTATTAGCAAGTCTTATCGCACTTCTTATTAGTAGGTCGGGCATGACCTGCTGGAGTCGGTCCGCGGTGAATCCATGATACTTTCGAATTTTCTCTAGTCGTTCTAAAAATGCGGCGGGATCTTCAGTACCATCGAAAGTAATACCCCAGTCATTTATCATCAATGGCAACATTACGGTGTTTCGGACGTCTTACTCGGTCGAAACTCCAATGCTGACTGGTAATCCTTCCTGAACTTTCTGCATCTTCTCAGTACGTCAACGGTCCTTTCTCATTACGGTTTCGCCAAACTTCTAATTCGCACGTCTTGCTCGGTCGAGTGCCGAATTTCAACTTCTCTTAAAGTACGGAAATTTCTCTAGAAGCGGTGGTCAGGTGGGGATGTGTGCTTCTGCGCAGAAGGGTGTCCTGTCTGGTTCGAACTTATGGCTTTTCCTTAGTATCTCGAGAACGGTTCGCTGGATGTGCAAACGGATTACGCCAATAGATTCTACGCCCTCGTAAACCTATTAAGCGATATACTTTTAAAAGCTGTCAAAGCAACAGGTCAGTTTTTTTCGACTGGTTTGGTCCTCTGAAGCGTTTTGGCTCTCTAGGATGGTCGGTTCAATCTTTGGTCTCGGAATTGGATTTCTCAACAATTTCGGTAATCAGCGGTTCTGGTACACCATAAAAACGGTCGCTTCTCGGGCGCCAAATTTGCAACGGCCACTTGCTCAGGCAGCTTCAGTGGAGAAATAAATACTCCAGGGGTCGTTATGGTCTCGACCAATCCCGTGTCGGCCGGTAAGGCAGACTTTACTTGCCCTCCTGGGCTGCGTTCCGGAGTATCCGCTAGTAGAAGGGAAATGGGAATGCTTCCTGCAAATTTTGTTGATTTGCAGGAAGCATTCCCATACCCCACATGACCTACGATGACCCCATATATCCGGCCAGATGGCCAGACAAGCTGAGACAAGTAAAATCGCATAAAGCATTCCCATGAAATATATGAAATTAAAATCACCCTGTATATCCGGCCAGATGGCCAGACAAGCTGAGACAAGTAAAATCGCATAAAGCATTCCCATGAAATATATGAAATTAAAATCACCCTGTATATCCGGGCAGATGGCCAGACAAGCTGAGACAAGTAAAATCGCATAAAGCATTCCCATGCAATATATGAAATTAAAATCACCCTGTATATCCGGCCAGATGGCCAGACAAGCTGGGACAAGTAAAATTCAAACATACATCTGACCATGTGGTGACCATCTGCACAAGATTATTTCATGCTATGTTTAGCGGAAGCTATCAGCCCATATGGTGAACATCATTTTTAATTTTAGAACGTGGGAATAAATTTTTTAACAGCGCGGATATATGTGGTGGGGAGAAGGTTTATATATGATAGCTTATATATGTTAAGATTAGTTGAAGGATGAAAATAATACAGGAAAAGTTTTGTAGTGTATGTGGAAAAAAAGTTAGCAATAAAATTCTACCACAAAATTCTTGGTTTTATCGTAAAAAAGTTATAATTGGTTTATGTCGTCGTTTCTGCAAAGAAACTAGACCTCTGATAGTAATAATTCATACCAGATGACTTAACGGGCATATTTGTGTATTCATGGGAACACATCCTGCAAAATCTAGAAAAGCTGTGATGTAAAAATAGATAACCCCCCTCCAGTATCAGAAAAATTGTATTAAATAGCCGTGTATTTGCCGAGTTCTTCAGTTCTGTACGAAGAATTAGCTAAAATGAATACGTACAATATTTCATTTGATAATGACGTAAAAGTTGATATATTTTTGGGTGAACGTCGATTTTATTTAAACCCATCAAAATCAAAGTTTATCTCAGTTTGTTTGTCTTATGGTTTAAACTTCGCACCATGTGTTGTGATATCCGGAAATAAAAAGGATTGTGTGATACTTAGTGAATCAGAATGGGATAATTTTTTATCATATAAGGAAGAAATTAATAAGTTTATATCTTCAAAAGAATATACAGAATCAATTGATACAGGAAAGTTTTTATTGGAATTTAAACCGCTACCATACTGTTCAACTATCAAGATATCTAACTGTTATTCTAATGTCTTTTTGGGTGACAGCTCAATTTCAACACTTTGGAAAATATTACCCATTCTAAAATATCAACTGGAATCATTAAACAATCAACAATTTACCAGCTGTTTAAAACTACTTCAAATGGGAGTCAAGGATTGTAATGACCCAATTACAACCGCTCTTGCTATCATGGAACCCATTAAAAATGTAAACACTGTTACATATGGAATGACTTTAGAGTTAATTTATAAATACCCCATGCTTCTAAAGGAAGATTTGCAATTATGAAGAAATTGAAATTTAACGAAGATATCATCCAAACTCACTTGCTATATGTCTGGAATTATGCGTACAAAGAAGCCAGAAAAAGTTCGTGGGATTCCACTATAATAGATAAACTGCGATTCCAACAGCGAATTGAAAAAACAGCTATAATTATTAATCCTATATTAGATGTAGTTCATAGAAGTATTGTTTATGAAAAACAAATAAAATAAATATGTAATTAAATTGTGTTGTTTATTTAAAAATAGATTATAATACATTATTTTTATTAATCCAAGAATTATACGTTGAGTCCATTCCAAGCCATTTAACAAAAACTTGATTTCCTCGTCTTCTTATTACCTTTTTAACCAAATATACGTCAGGATATTTAACTTTTGATAACTCGTGGGTATAGAAACCTCCTTGAATTTCTTCTTTTTTACTATCCTCCAATATGAATGTTGTTGGGTTAGTGGGTTTGATTTTTTTAATTTTAAAAATCTCGTTGGACCAGTTCGGAGTATATCCCTTGGAGAAAACATGACGATACTTGGAAATTCTGTGACGTGCTTTCTTTCTACAAAAGATACTTGCCGTCACTATGACACCCACGGCTTCGGTTTCCTACTAGATTGCCTCGGGCGCCAGATTTTTGGGATGGTTTACTCCACTAACTCTCGATCTACTGCCTCAAGAGTACCAGGGTAGCAACAGATGGAGGTTACGGTAATTCCAGGGGTCTGTTGTCGTAGACTGAATAGGGGAGCACGGTGTAAAACAGGCTTTAATTGTTTCACAGTGCGAAATCTGAATTTACCGGTTGCTTTTGTTAAGATAATGAAAAATTGCAAATAAATAATGATTTTTATAATTATTACTTCTTGTCAACTATGGAAAGCTATATTAAAATTTGCGGTGTTTTAAGCAACAATAAAAAAAAATACAGATCACCTTCTTTAAAAAAAAAAAAAAATATATATATCGGTAAGCAGTACTTAACTAAAAGCAATGCATGATAGCGTGAAATTCCAGAAAAAAGCGTGTGAAAATAATTTGCAGTGTCGGTGAAAATGATATCTACACAGGAAAAGTGTTACTAGGCACTAAATGATTCTCAGGAGTTTTCCTTGGTATTTATGTCTGAATATAATATTAAAGGAATTAACCGGTATCTAAAATTTGTATAATATGAAAATATTCCACAGATAAAATGATTTTCCGGAACAGAATTCAAGATTCCTTGAATTAATTAAATCAAACCCCCCCTAAATTAAATAACACTTTTTGACTGAATTCAGGGTTTGTTGAAAGAACCGCCGTTGTGTTCCTGTGAATAGACAGCGAACGCAAGGGTAGCTAATTCAAAAACCTTTGAATCAATTGAGTCAAACCCCCTTAAATTAAATAAACCCTTTTGACTAGATTCAGGGTTTCTTGAAAGAACCGCCGTTGTGTTCCTGTGAATAGACAGCGAACGCAAGGGTAGCTAATTCAAAAACCTTTGAATCAATTGAGTCAACCACCCCTTAAATTAAATAAACCCTTTGAATTATATAAATCAAAACCTTTTAAACTATTATAACTAATCGACAAGTATTTTTAAATAGACATAAATACGCCAGAAACTTATTGTTAATTATAACCTTTATATGTAAGCCAAGTGATATGTAGTTATTCAGTTTATGCACAAGAAAAATCAGAAATATCCAAAATTATTTATTAAGAAAAATTATACAGGTTCTTACCTCGGACACACACACACAGGTCAGAACGTTCACTACGGCCGGTAATTAATTTTTAAAAACGGTAGAGACGGATAACAGTCAGCAAAAGAGAGTGATTTTAGCGGCTCCCGGCCTTTTAAACAATTTTCCCAGCCCCACTTAGCAAAGGCCCCACTCAAAATTAAATATGCGCGGTCGGCTACGGAACTGACCTGTGTGTTTCGTCTTAACAATTTATAAAATTTGAAATCCAAAGAAATAGGAAATCCAAAGAAGGAATTTCCCAAAAAATAAATTATGATTATATCGGGCAATAAAATAAGAGGGGTGTCAATAAATTCAAAGTAAAACGGTTGATACAATAACAAAAATTACAATTATTTATATACAGAATGTCCCAAAAAAAATAAAAAAAAGTAACTTCGTTACATCCCCCTCTTACTTCGGTAAAAAAAAATGAAAGTGAAGCTTGCATTTTTTTTTAGATAGGCCCTAGAAGTACCCTCAAGAAATCAAACCTTATTAGTAATGTAATCAATTTACGTGATCCTGCGAGCTGTTGGTTCTTTTATGTCCGTCGTCACCCATTTTACTGCAACCTAGGAATCCTGGTGCGCACGCTGGGATAAGGAAATTGGGATCTGTTCCCAAAACTTCTTCTTCCGGTAACGGCACGGACTCTGGAAGACCGTACGGGGCATCAGCTGGAGCATCCGGAACTCTTCGGGGACAGTCGCAGACATTACACTGTACGCCTATGTCCTGATGGGAGCGGGACACAAAACATGCCTGACTGGCAACGGGGCGAGTGCCTAGATCACGTGACGGTTGTGACGTAAAACGGCGGCGGTTGGAACTGGTGGAAGGTCGGTTGCATCTTTTAAAACATATCATTGAGACTCTGCGGAAACGGGTTTCAAATCTTTGATATGCACTCGGTTACAACGTTTGCCTTGTTCGTCTTTTAAATCATACACCACCGGAGATAAAACTTTCACCACTTTATATGGACCTGAATATTTAGGAGCTAGTTTAGCGGCTATATGATCAACGGCGGACGACAGAGTATGTTCTTTTTTCATGACTGAGTCACCTACGGTACATCTCCAGTCACGGCGACGCAAGTTATAATACCGACTTTGGGTCGTAAAAGCTCTAGACAAATTTAAGCGGACTAGATCGAAACACTCTTGTAATTTTTGCAAGCGAAGCAGGTAATTTGCGGAAACTCGGTTTTCAGCGTCTTTCTCTCCAGAACATTCTTCCGGTTCTTCAGCATCTGGACCTTGTTCGACTTCACGTTTTAAAGTATTCGGAACCTCAAGATCTCTCCCAAAATTAAGAAAAGCTGGAGTAAAACCAGTAGAGTCGTGCTTAGAGTTATTTATTGCAAATTTCAAGTCGGATATCCTCACATCCCAGTCACGGTGATCCTGTTCACAATACTGAGCTATCATAGTTTTCATCGTACGGTTGGCTCGTTCAACTGGATTAGCTTGCGGAGTGTACGGCGGAGTAAAACGATGACGGATTCCCAAGTCCTTAAGCATTTCTTTAAAAAGTTTACTGTCATACTGAGTTCCATTGTCGGATAACACGGTTCGAGGGCATCCAAAAGTTGTCAGAACCTCCTCGTAAAATGCGGTGCTAATCGAACTTGCTGTTGCTTTTCGAATCGGTCTACACTGTACCCATTTCGTAAATCGGTCTTGAAACATCACGATGTAACTATTGCCTTTCTTACTTCGTGGCAAAGGTCCAACAATATCGGTACTGACAGTTTCCCAGGGACGGTGGTTAGGGGATGGCTGCATCTTTCCGGCTAGCTGTTGTTGAGAGGGCTTGTACTTCAAACATTGTAGACAACTACGTACGTACTTGGTGATGTTCCTAAACATTCCTGGCCAGTAGTATAACTTAGCAATTCGTGCTATAGTTTTTGCAATCCCTAAATGCCCTGCAGTCGGCGCATCATGATTTTCTTGCAGAATTCGGTTTCTTTGTGGCTTAGTCACACACAACTTCCATGGGTCAGAGAGTTCAGATTCTCTCAGGTCATTTAAATCCCAGAAATGTCGGTACAGTCGTCCTTCTTTAATACAATAATCTGGAAACTTTTCTGGATCTTTCGAAACCTCGGTCTTCTTGTTCCGATACCAAGAACATTCCTCGGAAACATCAGTTAAGCACATTTCAGACGGTTGTTCGGACGTGCACGGCAACGGGTTTCTAGACAGTGCATCGGCTACCCGATTCAGGGCGCCGCGACGATACTTAATTTCAAAGTCATATTGTTGAAGAAAAATACTCCAACGGGCTAGACGGCCAGACGGACTAGATATAGAATGTAACCATCGTAAGGATTGGTGATCGGTCACAACGGTGAAGTGGTATCCTTCTAGATAGGGGCGCATCTTATCTATCCCCCATACTATGGCTAGACATTCTTTTTCAGTCACAGAATAATTTCTTTCAGCTGAACTTAATGTGCGGCTAGCGTAGGCTATTACATGTTCATTACTATCTATCTTTTGAGTCAGTGCCACTCCTAATCCGTGTTCAGAAGCGTCTGTTTGCAGTGTAAACGGTATACTAAAATCAGGACAGCTCAGTACAGGCGCTTCGGACAAACAAGTTTTAATTTTCTCCAAAGCAGTGTCCTGTTCCTCCATCCATTTCCACCTCTGTGTTTTACGAAGTAACTTCGTCAGCGGAGCTACTGTCTGTGAAAATGAAGGTACGAATCGGCGGTACCACGAGGCTACTCCCAAGAATCTTCGTAGCTCTCGGATATTTCTAGGAGGTGCAAACTTCATAATGCTCTCTACTTTTTCGGGATCGGTACTGATACCATCACCAGTGACGACATGGCCTAGGTATTTCATAGACGGTAGACAGAAATGGCACTTGTCGGGATTCAGTCTTAACTTGGCATCTCGGAGACGACGGAAAACTTCAGCGAGATTTTGTAGATGTTCTTCGAAAGTGTCCCCTAGTACGATAATATCGTCGAGATATGCAAATGCGTACGGATCTAAATCTGGACCGATAATTCGATCCACCAGCCGCTGAAATGTGGCTGGTGCTGAATGTAGACCAAACGGCATGACAGTGAAATGGAAAAGTCCTCGTCCTGGTACGGTAAAAGCAGTAAGAGGCTTGCTTTTAGGTGATAACGGAACTTGCCAGTAACCACTCTTCAGATCTAGACTGGAAATGTACTTTGCTCTACGCAGTTTGTCCAGAATAGCGTTTATAAATGGAAGAGGGTAGGCGTCCTTCATTGTGACCTCGTTGACTTTTCGAAAGTCAATACAGAAACGATTCTTTCCATCTTTTTTCTTGACGATTACTACGGGGGAACTCCACGGACTGTTTGAGGGCTCTATTACCCCTTCTTTCAACATCATATCCACCTCTGCATTGCAGATCTCCTGCATCTTAGGATTCTGTGGACGATATCTTTGCTTAATCGGTGTGGAGTCTAGAAGACGTATCTCGTGTTCTACTATGTCTGTCGGTCCCAGAATTTTCTCAAACTTCGGTAATTCCTTGTCCAGGAAACTTTTCAAAGTTTCTTCCTGTATTTCGGTCAGATTTCGGTCTTGTAACGGCACGATAGTTTCTACAGGACATCCTAAACCAGATAGTCCTTCATCGTCCTCGTAATGGTCTAGATCAGAGCGTGAAATTCCGATAAAAGTATTCAATTCACAGCGGTCAAGAATTTTGGCCATTTCAAAATGTTTCAAGGTTGTCCTAGCGGCAGTTACCAGAGGATATTCTGTACTAGACCCCTTTACATCATCTTGGACTTCTTCCAAGCCTGACTGGGAGTTATCGGTAAATATCCTATCAGTTTTAACCTCTTCACAAATCGTCCTAGCGGCAGTTACTAGAGGATATTTTGTACTAGACCCCTTTACATCATCTTGGACTCCTTCCAAGCCTGACTGGGAGTTATCGGTAAATATCCTATCAGTTTTAACCTTTTCACAAATCGTCCTAGCGGCAGTTACTAGAGGATATTTTGTACTAGACCCCTTTACATCATCTTGGACTCCTTCCAAGCCTGACTGGGAGTTATCGGTAAATATCCTATCAGTTTTAACCTTTTCACAAATCGTCCTAGCGGAATCAGTAATAGCCAAATTCTCTTTTGCAGTATTAACAGTCGGATTTCGTGTAGCGGTATCAGTTACATTCAGTTCGTAAGACTGTCCGGGGTCGTGCTCTTCTGGCGGTGATCTTACGACTTCTAGAATTCCTATAGTATCAGACAGTGTATCTGGCTGTTGACAGTCTAAGAGTCTGCCTCCTTGGTAGATCTTCCCTGTTCCTAGTTCTAAGCAAAATTTATACTTCTTGAGTATATCCAGTCCCAAAACCAAATCAGCGATCAGACCTGGAAAATATTCCAGAGGTTCTTCCATAATGATGTCATTTACCATCAACTTTAGATCATATGTGTCGGTGATAGAAACCAAATTTCCGTTAGCGAGACGTGCTTTCGAAGTCTCACAGACTGCAGTCCGCTTTCTATGGGAAAAGTGTTTCACAATTTGATCTCCAACATATGATCGGACAGCTCCGGTATCCAACAAGGCTTTAAACTTGAAGTTTTCGATATGAACATCAATTTGCGGTCGTGGATCTGACGGTTCGTGTGACGGATGCTCTTGAGAGGCTAAGAGATGGGGAAGCTGCAGCGGCCTCTCTGCGGGACAGCTTCGGATTAGTTTTCCTGCTTCGAGCAAGAACAGTCTCTTGTAAGGACTCCTTCCTTACGACAGCGGGAACAGAACAGTTTCGGTTGATTTCTACATTGTGATCGGAGATGGCCCGTTTGACCACAACGCCAACAAAGTGTACTAGAATTACCGGTTACAGGCGGTCGATGAACTTGGGTGCTTGTTCGAGGAGAAGTACTACTGGCTACCGGTACAGCAGTCGGAAGTGGAGTTGTATTCATACTCGGTACATTCCTGGATATATTTGCAGACGGAAAACGTTGATTTGTTCCTCTTTGCCATCCACTGGTGCTTGGAATATTTTGGAGTTCTTTTCGAAGTAACTCAAATTCCTTCACCTCTTGACAGAAAGAAGTAAAATCCTTGAAGTCATTTTTCCTGATCTGCTGCCGGTATTCGGGTAACAGATTACGGTATAACCAGGCTAGCTGTTGTTCGGACGTTAGTTTCCCATGACGTCGCATTAACGTTTGTAAATCGGTAATATAGGAAGACACAGGCTCATTACGGCGTTGCAATCGTCTTCCAATTTCAGCCTCTAAATCAATTTCATAATTTACTGGGTAGAAGAAAATACGGAAGTCTTTTTCGAAGTCGTCCCAGTTTGTAAAACGATTGCGGTTATTACGGAACCACAAGGCTGGTTCTCCAGTTAGTAATTCAGGTAATACTGGAAGTAACTGATCCTGTTGTACGTTCCTAGCCGTACATATTTCGTCTAGTCTTTCTAGAAAACTTGCCGGATCATCACGGTTTCCAAAAGATATTCTCCAATCATTAACGTTTATCAGCGGTGGAGTTGCCATTGTTATCGTGCTATTATCAGTATTGGCCTTCGTACTAGCGGTACGGTTCGGTGCTGCTACAGACTTAGGTTTAATCGGAGAATGTACTCTTTTGTACTCTAGGGGAGTTTTTGAGAAACTCCACTAAACGTCTGCGTTTTTCCCTAACGCCTCCAGACGGTGATAGCTGTCGGTTAATTAACTCAGTTGTAAGGCCTTCCTTCTTTAATTTATAAACCCAGCTTACTAGTGTATCTGTCTTTCCAGAAGTATCACTATCTTCACTATTTGACATCAATTTCAGTATATTAATCCTCTGATTGATTTATCATCGGTGAAAATCACTCGGTATAAGAAAAAACTCAGTCTGCCAGAGTTCAGTTCAATCGGTAAAACACAGTCGTAATTAATTAAAAGTTTTATTCTTGGAAAATAATAAAACGAACGGCACTGAACGACAGAAAATTTTGAATCCAGAAAAAAAAAAATCAGTTTTAGATGGTATCAAAATTTTCTAAAATAATTTTGAAGTACACTCGGTCTAGTAACAACAAAAAAAATCTGAACAAATTTTCGCAATAAATCTTAATCAATAATTTATTATTAACAATGAACTGTTTCCTTTCTTTAATAACGAAAACCACTCTTTCCAGACAATAATTTAGTTCAATGGGACAATCGGTAGCACTCAGTATAAAATCTTTTCAAATAAATTCCAAAAAAAAAATTCAGACTTTTGAAACTCAATTTCAAAAAAAAATCAAACGATTTGCAAATGAAGTATTTCAAAAAAACAAGTACGGTAAAATAAAATAATTAATGCAATATTTTCCACTGTCGGTTCGGATTGAAATCAAAATTTTATTTATAAAACAAATTAACGAAAGGTTTTCAAAGTATTATTCCAGATTTAAACAACTAAAAAAAAATTGTTTATTCGGTATCACAAGTATTCCGTATTGTAAATTCAAGTCAAATATCCAGAAGAATAAAAAAAAATTCTAAAGTCCCAAACCACAACGCGAATAAAATATTCACGGGACAGCCGGTATAATAAATATTAAAATATTTATTTCCAATTACATGTAAACTTTTATTGTTTATTTCGATCTGAAATAAAGCTATTTAAAATCACCGGTAAAATCTGCTATTTAAAAAAAGTAACAAATGTCGTTATCAAAAAAACTGGTTTCCTTATCTTTTAGCAGGAGTTCAGAAATTGAAAAACGGCTTTAAATCGAATAGAATTGCAATACATGTAAAATCATTATTTTATTTTAAATAAAACATATACTGAGTGTTTTCGGTCTAGATTTATCACCTTGATTTTACGGATTTAATTCTCGAATTTTAAACAGATAATATTCTTCTGACAGTAATTTTATTTAAAAGATATAATCGGTGCTCTTTTGCTATTTTACAGCGGTAACTTGTTCTGTCGTTTAATTTTTTTTTACTCTTTTTACAAAAACAGCGGTCTGGGGTTTTCAGCAACGGTTTTCCTTAATGTTTTTTTTAGCAGTCTGTACGCTTTGTCTCTCGGTTGTCTCTTTTCACGTAAATTTTGTATTTTCCAACGGACTTTGATAATTTTTCTTATATTTCACTGGCTTATCTGCAGCGGTCTTAGGTACAATTTTCGATGGTCTCTTAGACCTGTTTACGGTTCTTTTCTAGCAGTTTTCACGATATCAATTTTTCTTTTTCACAGCGGTCAGTAGACGGTCTCTGCTTCTTATACACACTTTTACAGGCTAATAGGTTATTATTCAACAGCGGTACTTTTTTTAAAACAACGGTCCCTGCTCGGGCGCCATTTTGTGACGTGCTTTCTTTCTACAAAAGATACTTGCCGTCACTATGACACCCACGGCTTCGGTTTCCTACTAGATTGCCTCGGGCGCCAGATTTTTGGGATGGTTTACTCCACTAACTCTCGATCTACTGCCTCAAGAGTACCAGGGTAGCAACAGATGGAGGTTACGGTAATTCCAGGGGTCTGTTGTCGTAGACTGAATAGGGGAGCACGGTGTAAAACAGGCTTTAATTGTTTCACAGTGCGAAATCTGAATTTACCGGTTGCTTTTGTTAAGATAATGAAAAATTGCAAATAAATAATGATTTTTATAATTATTACTTCTTGTCAACTATGGAAAGCTATATTAAAATTTGCGGTGTTTTAAGCAACAATAAAAAAAAATACAGATCACCTTCTTTAAAAAAAAAAAAAAATATATATATCGGTAAGCAGTACTTAACTAAAAGCAATGCATGATAGCGTGAAATTCCAGAAAAAAGCGTGTGAAAATAATTTGCAGTGTCGGTGAAAATGATATCTACACAGGAAAAGTGTTACTAGGCACTAAATGATTCTCAGGAGTTTTCCTTGGTATTTATGTCTGAATATAATATTAAAGGAATTAACCGGTATCTAAAATTTGTATAATATGAAAATATTCCACAGATAAAATGATTTTCCGGAACAGAATTCAAGATTCCTTGAATTAATTAAATCAAACCCCCCCTAAATTAAATAACACTTTTTGACTGAATTCAGGGTTTGTTGAAAGAACCGCCGTTGTGTTCCTGTGAATAGACAGCGAACGCAAGGGTAGCTAATTCAAAAACCTTTGAATCAATTGAGTCAAACCCCCTTAAATTAAATAAACCCTTTTGACTAGATTCAGGGTTTCTTGAAAGAACCGCCGTTGTGTTCCTGTGAATAGACAGCGAACGCAAGGGTAGCTAATTCAAAAACCTTTGAATCAATTGAGTCAACCACCCCTTAAATTAAATAAACCCTTTGAATTATATAAATCAAAACCTTTTAAACTATTATAACTAATCGACAAGTATTTTTAAATAGACATAAATACGCCAGAAACTTATTGTTAATTATAACCTTTATATGTAAGCCAAGTGATATGTAGTTATTCAGTTTATGCACAAGAAAAATCAGAAATATCCAAAATTATTTATTAAGAAAAATTATACAGGTTCTTACCTCGGACACACACACACAGGTCAGAACGTTCACTACGGCCGGTAATTAATTTTTAAAAACGGTAGAGACGGATAACAGTCAGCAAAAGAGAGTGATTTTAGCGGCTCCCGGCCTTTTAAACAATTTTCCCAGCCCCACTTAGCAAAGGCCCCACTCAAAATTAAATATGCGCGGTCGGCTACGGAACTGACCTGTGTGTTTCGTCTTAACAATTTATAAAATTTGAAATCCAAAGAAATAGGAAATCCAAAGAAGGAATTTCCCAAAAAATAAATTATGATTATATCGGGCAATAAAATAAGAGGGGTGTCAATAAATTCAAAGTAAAACGGTTGATACAATAACAAAAATTACAATTATTTATATACAGAATGTCCCAAAAAAAATAAAAAAAGTAACTTCGTTACAATTCTAACAAAGTCACCAGTTTTAAACTTCGGTTTTCGCGGATCAATACTTTTCAAAGCCTCAATATATTTAGCACTCTTATCATTAACTTTACTCGGCATTACTCCAATAGTAGAATTTTTAGAACTAAACAAACTATTTTGGAACGTACCACATGTAAAACCTAGTTTAAGCCAACAACTTCGCCTAACAAACATTTCTAAAAGCAATAAAGATCTCCCCATAAAATTTCGCAGTTGGCAAATGATAGAGTACCCTTCCTTAAATACATCAAAAAGACATACATGGGCTGTTAAGACTAGTTCAAAAGTTGAAACACCACGTCATATAATTATTGGTTTTCAAAATAATAGAAAGGGTAAAATAACGCAAAACATGGCTAAATTTGATCACTGCACCCTAACAAATATAAAAGTATTTTTAAATTCGGAAAGATATCCATATAATGATTTGCATTTAGATTTTAAAAACAATAAGTTTGCTGCATTGTATGAGATGTTCGCCAATTTTCAAGAAAGTTATTACCACCTTCAAACAAACCAACCAATTTTTAATCCTAAAGAATTTAAAGAAAACTGTCCACTGGTAGATATTGATTGTTCACGACAAAAAGAAGTGTTACAATCTGGAAGTATTGTCTTGAGAATAGAATTTGAAACAGAAGATAATACTTCCCCCGACGTCTCCGCCTACTGTCTTATATTATATGAAAAAGAATTTTCCTACAATCCATCAACAAAGATTGTTAAGCAATACTAATGCGCATGTCTTAAAAATACTATAAAATTAATAGTAATATAATAAGTTAGTTCAAATATGTTTTCTCAGAGCAAGGAGTATCAAGATAAGTTAGAAAAATTTCTACAAAATTTATTAAAGCTTAAGCGAGACATTGAAGTATACGAGCTTATAAAAAAAATTCAAAAAATTAAAATATGAGACTAGTAGTTGATGTGCAGGGCTTCAAATTAGAAAACAACAAATTTGTGGTAAAGGAATTTGCATCCTTTGATGGTACTCGTATAAGCCACTACATCTTTAAACCTCCATTTCCAATGAGGATGCTGTCTCCTGATTTACACAAACAAGCTGTTTTGTTGATGACAAATCATCACTGTATTCTCTGGAATAGTGGTTTTACTCCTGTACACCACTTTCGAAGTATTATGGAAGATTTAACTAAAAATGTTGATATGGTTTTTGTAAAAGGAAGAGAAAAACTGAACTATTTGGAAAAATATTCCAAGGCGCCTGTTTATGAATTTGAAGAAGATCATGCAATGAATTGGTCTGAGCCGCGGTGTTTTTACCATAATAATAATAAAAGTGTATGCGCTCTCTCTAATGTATTTTTTTTATATGATAATTTTATGATGGATACTAAATAAAATAATAAATCAAATAATTTGTTTCATTATAATCCTTCCTTTTAAATTGATATTTATTAACCTTATCCATCATAATCAAAATGTTTGCTGAATAGTACTCATGTCTAATGGAATTGCTTGATAATAGATTAAAGTCATATAAGAACTGGGAAGGTGTTGTGTCTCCAATAGACTTAGAACTAGCAGGCTTTTACTATTTCAACACCTAAGATACAGTTCGATGTTTCAATTGTAAAATTGAAATCTACAAATGGAAACCAAATGATATACCAATTATTGAACATCTTAAATTTAGCCCCAAATGCACCTTTGGAAAAACATGGACAAATATTGGATTGTCTTTGGAAGATCGTTTACGTCATTTAAAAATCGCCCATAACTCAAAAATTGGTTGGAATAATAATTTACTTCTGATCTTATTGATTGTAAATATTATAATAGGTATTTATTATTAATGTGTTATTTATTACCAATTATAAATAAAAAACTTTAGTAAATACGTATAATTTATTATAAAAGATAATTTAGGTATATATCTGATACATTAGACAAAGCATATAAATCTATATGTTGGTCGTCTACTTTATTCGCTGCTTTAATTAAATCATCTAGCGATCCGTTGTACGCTTTTGGATTGATGATTAAATGCCCCATGCCAAGGTTGTGGCATCATGTGGTATAACGTATCGTTTATCGTCTTTTGATGACAAAGCTACTTTATTTTTTAGTTCAGTGTAGATAGTATGTAATTTAGATATAAAAACATACATTTTTCTAAAAACTGTTCTACCATTTTCCACAATTTGCACATAATCATTCAAATGAAGTTCATGTTTAATAACTTGTTTGGAAACTCCTTTCGCTTTTTTGATGATTTTGTTTGTCTTTACACAATAGGCCTTCGCACCAGTACCAAAAAACATTCGATTGGTACACCAGCAAACTCATCTTTCATTTTACCAACGATTGCTTTTGTTATTGGAATGTTGTGGATATTCGCATTGCTATAATTGGATGTATCAAAGAATTGAATATTTTGTTTTATGTCATCATAAAAGTTGGTTGTTAAAATCTCCAAAATTAAAGAATCCGTATCAGTGTAGCATAACTTTGCTGCATCACCATACTTTTTCTTGATGTAGCCATATAAAAACTCATATATTATAGTTTTAGAAATGTCTAAAATGGAAAATCCAACATATAGTGGTTTATCGTAGTAAACTTTTACGGTATTTAAATGGATTGCTACTAAGTTTTCATTGAACACCGAGCATGATTTGAATTCAGGTTTGGCTATTAATGTTTGTGCACCAAGCGATCCCGGCATATTTTTCCAATGTGAAGAAAGCTGAATATCTTTCCTTTTCTCAACATTTTCCATAGTTTTTCCAAATATAGCATTAATTAGAAGCTTGAATAGTTCACGCTCAAATTCATTTTTTGCTTGGTTTCGAAGAATTGTGTTTAATTCAATATATTTTTTTAACCACAGTGATTGAGAAAACTCCAACACTCTGTGAATCTTTCTGAGTTTCAATCCATACTTTAAACACTGTTTCAAATTTCGGTAGTGTATGATGTATTTGGTTTTATCATATAAATTTGGAATCAACTTAGAATATCTACTTTTTGGTGGTACGATGTTCTCAGGACAGAAGGGCAGATCGTTGTGAGCGTCATGTAAACTTGTGGGATACTCTAAATCTACCTCTAATACATAACCCTTGGGTGAATCATCTTCTACACTGTTACAATCAAAGTTCTCAACTGGTATCCATTTAAAATCACCATAAGGAAGGTACTCGCTCATTGCTGCACCATATAAATTTGTTGCGTCCAGATACATAATATAACTGACTGGTTTTGATGGATCAAAATTTGGTATAAATTTGTTGTTGGCCACAGCTTTCCTCTTACTGCATTGGGCGACTCCACCCCTAACTCCTTTTTTGAAAAAGTGTAACATATCCACATCCGTTAAAAGTTGAATCTTAACCTGCGTACATCGTAGCATGGCATCCCAGCTTAAAGACGGAGCTGTTACGTATTGGGCTGGATCCAGCTTGTATTCTTTTAGACACACCTTTCGAAAATTCTCAAATATATCTGCTAATAGGAGTACATCAGTCTTCAGATAGAGCATTGCATAATCATTAAGTGATTTGCAATGGAAAGTAGTCCATACATCTTTGGCTCTATCATAATCTTCATCGGAAATGGATTCTCCTCTTAATTTATCGAAAAAACAGTCTTTTGAAGGCAACTTCTTAACGTTTAATTTTTCAAATGAATCCACATAGGAATAAGGAAACACTCCTTTTCTTCTCATGAGATTGAACTGATTATCGTTGGGAAAATATTTTCTAATTTCTCTACATTGATTTGAATCCAATGTTTCACTTAGTTTATCCAATGATCTAGCCAAAAATCGCAAAGAATCTACAAATTTAAGTTTAATAAATGTATCTCGCGTTTTAGGATCCTTAGATTTCTCAACCAATATAGTTTTAGAAAACGAAATGTATTTTTCTTTAGTTTGAGCCAATGCTGAGATATGCTCACCCTTTGAAGCCAGTTCTTTGATAAAAAAATGACTGTCATAGTTTGTGAGATTATGAAAAAATACAGGTATAAATTTTGGTATTTTATAATTCAAGTTGCATGAGTTGTGGGCTGCGTTTCGAAATCTTCCTGTAAGCTGACAATGGTCATGGATTTTTTTATCGAAAGCTTTGAACTCTTTATCGCAAATATGACAGGTTGTTGCACTCTCAAACCTTATGTTTTCTTCAGGAGATAATGGGAACATCTGTTTGACATGCTTTAAGTGCCCGTTGTAGAGGTTAAGAATAGTTTGATCCAATTTTTCAACAAATACTTTAGCTGCATCAGGTCCTTGATACATTTCTAGTCTCGATAAACTATCATCATAAGCACACTTTACATAGAACGCGAATGCATAAGGTTCATGTTCACACACCTTAACTGTAAACGATCCTGAATCTGAGGGCTCATTATGATCCACTGGTTTGAGCAGTGACTCAAAATCCGCATATATGCGGTTGTTGGAAGTCTTGTGCATATATGAGAACAATCATATTCTTCATGAGTTTTTAACAATTCCAAAGAACTAAATGATTGTAAACAACCATCGCAAAAAAATTGTCTTGAATGATGTTTTGATTTTTGGGAGCGAACTAGTCTAGATAAATCGGTGATTAGACTGTAGTGGGTGTTCCCACTATCATCTGAAATCAATAACAAATTCACATGTGTGGGGTGACGCCTTGATGTAAAATGTAGAGGCCCAATAATCTCATAATTCATTTTACCATCTTTGAAGTATGATTCAAGTCCAAAAACGTTTACGGATATGTTATTTATTTTTTCAAATATGCGAACATCCTTTAATTTCACCGGAAAATCGATTCCATTTAAATCCAATATTGTATTATAATGTGGATATGAACTTGGTTTTGATGGCTCACCATCTGCTGGAAAAATTGCAGCATTAACACACCAAGCAAAACAGGCATTGTCATTATTTTGAATATTTAAAACAGCATTCCTCTTTGATATCTGCTGAGGTAGTTTTATGAATGAAGAAGCAGATATACTATTATAACGATTTATATTCACATCAAGAAACATGATTTCTTGTAGAGCCCAATTAGAATCTTTTTCTTGGAATTCAGATGCCCGAGTAGTTATTTCATCTTTAAAATGATCGAAAACTTCTTCCAACTCGGAAGATGCAGTTATAATTCTATTTGATGTATTCATAGATTTGATATCTGAACACTCTTTTTCTGGTTTAATATAAATTCCATAAATCTCAAAATTAATTTTTAGTGTTGTGTGTGTTTGTAAATATTTATTAAGAATATTTAAGACATTTTGTTTCACTTCATTAAGAAAATCAGAGTAATCAACCTTCTTTACATCACTTGAAAATCTATATGATGAAATTCGATTTTGAAATGCGTGAGAAAGTTTACTAATTCCATTTTCTAACACCTCAATACCAATAGGTCTTAACCTTTTCTTAGGAATTTGGCACCGCTCATTTTTTGAACAATTTTCGAGTTTATGACGTTGTAGGGTATATTTATTTGCAAACTGCTTTCCACATTTATCACACCACATTATTGATAATTAAAATTGATCGCGATTACTAAAGCAATGCCGGAACAGCATTATCAAACTAAATAAATCGGTGAACATATTCCTATATATTACTTATTTCTAATGGTGGGGATAAGTTGTCGAAAGGATGAAAAGGTCATCAGTCTGTACCGTCTAGAGGTCTTTTGAAAGTCGAAGGTTATTGGAGTTCATCGTCTAGAGGTCATTTAAAAGTCGGAGATTATTGCAGTTCGCTGTCTAGAGGTCATTTGAAAGTCGGAGGTCATCAGTCTGTACCGTCTAGAGGTCTTTTGAAAGTCGAAGGTTATTGGAGTTCATCGTCTAGAGATCGTTTGAAAGTTGGAGGTCATCGGACTGTACCGTCTAGAGGTTGTTTGAAAGTCATAGATTATTGGAGTTCACCGTCTAGAGGTCATTTGAAAGTCGGAGGTCATCGGACTGTACCGTCTAGAGGTCGTTTGAAAGTCATAGATTATTGGAGTTCACCGTCTAGAGGTCATTTGAAAGTCGGAGGTCATCGGACTGTACCGTCTAGAGGTCGTTTGAAAGTCATAGATTATTGGAGTTCACCGTCTAGAGGTCATTTGAAAGTCGGAGGTCATCGGACTGTACCGTCTAGAGGTCGTTTGAAAGTCAAAAGGTTATTGGAATCCACCGTCTAGAGGTTATTTGAAAGTTGTAAATTATAATATTAATAAAATAAAACAAACATAAATATATTTATGAAAATTTATTATTTTGCTACATTCCAATTGGATATGGTAAACATGTTTTAAGAGCTAATTTACACAGATGGCATCTTGATTGAGAATCAGGTTGTCCATCAACATGTGTTCTCCAATCCGGGCGATTAAAGTGGACGAAGCAAGGTAGTGTCGTTTTAAGTTCAAAATCTTGTTGATATTCTTCTGGCAATTTATACCATGCGTAAAGAAGTTGTATTGGACTAACTTTCATCACTAAATATTTCAATGGAAAATATTTAAGTTCTTCCTGTGTGAATTTATCCAAACTTTTACCATTACTATGCTCACGAATTAAATTATTCATCATACAATTAGAGCAGCTGTTAGACATATTATTCAACTATATATGAAGAGCGCAAATGAGAAATTGGAACTAATCTCTATTCTTATAAATCAGGTTATTTTATACTATTAATAATAGTGGGGGTTATTGGTTAATTGCGCAGAAAATTTTTAAACGTTCTTATGCACAAATCAACAACTCCTATTGTTGAACATATTGCAATGAAATAAAGAATGATTTCTAATGTGTTGGTTGGTTTAGAAATTTTATTAAAAATAGGTGGGCACTTGCTGTATATCGCTGTCCAGTTCGAATCGTTTGTTAATCGATTTCCTTTAACCAGTCGTATTTTATATATAGTGCTATTTAACGGTATTAATGATTTTAATGTTGGCGCATTATTAGGTATGTAAGTTTCCATTCGCGACCATTTTGAAGGCCAGCTATCATTTAAAGTTCCATTACTATCAAAACATACATATACTTCCCTGACATTAAACGGTTGTTGTATTAAGAGATAATTATTAAGAACAGCTTGTAATAATATAAACTTAGCAGCCGACATCTTTAAAGTAACTAATAAGAATTAGGTATGTTTGATATATAAATATATATCATACTTCTCTGCCACTAGATGGCAGTAGAAGTACTGTTCATTATTTTAAATTTAAATATTTGTTACATAAATAAAAGAAAAAGTATAAGATAAGTATTTTATTACATAATATACTTATATGTACAATTAACTTTTAGAAAAGCTGTCTTTAACTTTAAATTCCAGTTGTTCAAAATTTTTCACCAACAATTCTTCTTCTTTTCTCTTTCTCTCCAATTCGCTGTGCCGATATCTCTCTTCTATTTTAAATTTTCTTTTCAAACTTTTCGTTAATTTAGGAGGTGGTACTCGAATTATTCTTTTTTCCAAAATTTGTGGACAATATGTTTCAAAATTATCCGCATCCCAGTTCTCCTCCATTTTGAATATAAATACTTTGAGTTATATATTTTTCACTCACTTTAATTGGTCTTGTTGTTGATAAAATTTGTTACAGTTCAACATAGTTAGCGTTAGATCAATGTTATTTATATACTAGAAGTAATAAGTGGGGGGTTACAAATTTACATATGACAATCATGATCATATGGTCATCACACGGCCGGATATAAATATATCAGCCAAATGTTTGTGAGAAATTTTCTTAATCGTTGTTCACAAGTAAAAGAAACATATGGTCGCCAGATGTTGATGTGATTGGACATGTGGTTGCCACATGGCCGGATATGGCTAAATATGGCCGGATATAACATGTCTCAGCTTGATATATAACTTAATTCTGTGTTTGTGGGAAAACCGTTAGCGAATCCCCCCCTTTTTCCTCGAAAATATTCACACTGCGCACGTGTAAATGCTCCCTATCACGTTTTATAGTATATAAGGACTACACTCTTTTAAATTAAGCTCGACATATTTGATATATAGAGAAAAGTTTCTTATATACGATGGATGAATCAGATAATGAATCTTATGTGTTTGAAATTGATCATCAAATGGAAGAAGTGTCAAATCACGACTCCGATTTCGAGGATATTAATGAAATTGAAAGGGATCCGAAATGTTTGGATGAAAAAAATTTTCATATTTCAAACGTAAACAATCTGAAATGGAGAAATTATTTGTGTTTCCAAGAAGTCTGTGTAAGCCAGTTTTTTTACAACGTCGAGGGAAAGAAATTGTGTAATAATTGTTTTTTTGATGTATTTACTGGAATAGAACAAAATTCAAGTCCTATTCATGTATCTGAACACTTCTCTGGACATATTAGTAATTTATTAAACAGCTGTTTCTCGTGTTATACCTGCAAAACTAATTTATTTGTATATTGTCTAATAACATATTGTTTTACTTGCAATAAAAATGACTTTTAATACATTAATTTCATTTTATTTAATAAAATTATTACCCCTCTCAAAAATGAAATATTTTCTTTATGTAATTAAAATAAATGTTACGCCACTGTTAGAGAATTACAATTCCATCTGAAAAATTATATAATTTAAAATTATCAAATAAATGATACGCCACTGTTAGAAATTTACAATTCGATTTGAAAAATTATACAGTAACTTATAATGGTGAAAATGTGTCACATATATTAAAATAAAGATGTCGCTACATGTTGCATTTTAGTTAAATTGAATTTTCTTTTTATACTTAAATTAGCAAAATTAGCAATTAGATATTACAATTTAAAAAGTTATCATGTATCATATACAATCAAAATTTTCCTTATATATAATATATAGTTATTTATATCGGTGTATTATTGGTTGCATAAGTATAAGGCAGAACATAAAACAGCAAAAATTAACGGAAATATATTTAAAAGCATCTGGAATCAGTTACTTTTTTATAATTTTCGGGCGCGGCCGTGAATTGAATATCTTTTCTTAAATAAATTTAATAACATAAGTTTATTGTGTATTTTTGTGAAAAATAATGTTGTTTAATTCGCGAGTGATTAGTTTGTGAAAATTTATTATCTGTTCTTTTTTGGATATTCTAAGGGGAACTTTTTTATGCGGTAAGATTCTTTAAAACAGTTCTAATGTATAATTCGAAGTAAGCGTTGATAATTTGACACTTTGAAATTATCTATTTTTTATTATACAACGCAGAGGAGGTTTATTTTTTATCTCGCAAAAACGAATTTTCAAAAATAACATTGTATTTAAACATGAAAAATGAATATTATATTCTATAATTAAAGCCTTAATATTGAAAAAAATCCTTTTTTGCGCAATAAAATAAAACAAATAGTACTATTTTAACAAAAAGAAGGTTGATTTTTTATTTTACCCCTCAAAAAAGAATTTTTTCTAATATTAATACTTTAATTATAGAAAAAATAATTTTTCTTTTTTACTTCACACTAATTTTTAAATAGTTGTAAATGCACTTAATCTGAAAAGAGAAATTTTGGGGTAATAAAAATATAAAAATAAATTAAACTATTTATTACTTATAAAAATAATATTTTCATTATTTACAATATTACACATTTTTACCTCTCGCCCTTCAGATAAGAGAGGTATAGGAATCATGCTAAAAATTGGGTGGTGAGTTTTCAATGAATAAACACGTTTTAGGGTCCCTAGAATACGATTTTACTATTTTCGCGATGATGTCTGTGTGTGTGTGTGTTAGTGTGTGTGTGTGTGTTAGTGTGTGTGTGTGTGTGTTAGTGTGTGTGTGTGTTAGTGTGTGTGTGTGTGTGTGTTAGTGTGTGTGTGTGTTTGGATGGATGTTGTAGTAACGATAACTCAAAAACTACTGAATGAAAAAATTTGAAATTTTGCATACAGGATTCTGAGACCCTAGATTAGATCTGATTAGATTTTGGTGCCAATCGCACAACCGGAAGTGGCAGTTGTTATGGGTGATGACGCCATTATTATACAAAACGGCAATAAAGTTTTACACATATATTTTGTATACCCTACAGTTTATTTTCATCTCATTAAAATTTTCGAAACTTTTGCCATTGTTGCCAGATTTACAAAAAAATAATTTTTTTTCATACTTTTTTGTGTCAACCTGTAAATTTTTGATTCAAAAATGGCGAGAGGTCATGTGTTGGCCACATCAAATTTTTTTCGCTGTCTTCTTGAAAAATATATGAAAAAAACAATGAATATTTAAAAATTATTTTTTTAACTTGCATGTATAAATATATGTACAAATCCTATTTGCCTGATTTATTCTTGAATTAATTCGGTCTAAGGCCTTATCTATATTCATGGTTTTTTTCATATATTTTTCTTTCTTTTTTAATAATAAGTTGCGTTTTTCAAATTTTGATTTTAAAAACTTATTGTTAAAATTAATAAAATTTGTTATTTCATTTTTAAATTTTTTGTCATTTTCTATTTCTTCTTGTTCTTCTTTTTTAAAATTAAAAGTCTCGTTTAATGTGTTGTCACTGTCACTATCACTTTCCTCACTTTTATTGAATATGTTATTCACCTCATATGGTCCCATTTTATTTTAACTTTCATTGTTTTTTTCAACGTTGAAGGTTTCTTTCTTCCTCTTCTCCAGAAGAAAACATTTCGTTCGTAATTGGGTCGAGAGGGTCCTTTTCGTCTTCTTCTTCTCCTTCTTCTTTCTCTTCAGATGAAAAACATTCTTCCTTAATATTACCTTGCTGAGTGTTGACTTTTTCTTCTGTCTCTTCTTCTTCCTCTTCGGATGAAGAGACAGTTTCAAATTTTGGGTCCAGCAACCTTGGGGTGGACGAGGCTGTTAGACCCCCCAGAAAACGTCGATACCCAATAGGTTTGAGTGTTTGAATTTTTTCTTCATCCAAAAATATTAGTGAATCTGAACTATTATTGTGTTTGGCACTTCTTCAAAGCACTGAGATTTATCTTTTTTTTTAAAGTGATTGATAATTTTAATAGATTTCTTCCCACCTTTTGGCACTAAAAAGTTGTTGAATGTTTTATATTATTTTATCACGACTACACGAATTTAAATTGAACTGAAACTGAAAATTATCGACTAAGATTTGTTATTTATATTTTTAACCCCATATTTTTAATGTAAACGAAATAACCCTTCTACAATTATTTGGTCCAATTATTTGACATGAAAACGAAAATAGTGGGATTAAAGCCAATTAGAGTAAGAAAAAGGTTAATGAATATATCTTTTATGCCTCCCACCCATGTTTTATACAAAGATCATAAATCCCAAGACATGTTTCACAAAGAAGGGGTATTTTTCAAATAAATGATGAGAACGGATTATGTTATGCCAAATGTGTATTTTTTTCGCGTCTGCAGTTGTGGGAACGGATGTATTAATTTTTTTGCGAAATCAATCAAGTGCATTTTATTTGTTTATAATCTGCACTGAAAAACATTTATTTTTGCATTCCCCATATGTTTTCTGGAACTTTCACATCGAATTTATTTTTAGATTGCAACCGGCACACGTGGGAATACGCGCGAATTTTTTATTACAATGATAGACATATACATACAATTTAAACAGTGTTTGTTTTCATTTTATAATATTAATTTTCCCTACAGAAAGGAGATTTTTTATATTGACTTTAATTATAGAAAAAATTTTTTTTCCTTTTATTTCTAAGTCCAGATTATTGCTGCTTAAAAAATTCAATGTTTTCAATAACATCACATTTTTCAATTTGTAACCCATTCGTGAGAACATTTCTTTATTTAATAAGTTAATACAACTTCTTAATATATGTATATATTTTTAAATATTTATCCAATGGATAGGTATATCGGGTGATTATAGTTTCATATATAATAGACCATGAAAAAATTAAATACAATCTGGACGAATATACAGGGTGATTGTAATTTCATATATACAATGGGAATGCTTCCTGCAAATTAATAATTGTAATAACATTGGCCGGATATACAGGGTGATTTTAATTTCATATATTTCATGGGAATGCTTTATTCGATTTTACTTGTCTCAGCTTGTCTGGCCATCTGGCCGGATATACAGGGTGATTTTAATTTCATATATTTCATGGGAATGCTTTAAGCGATTTTACTTGTCTCAGCTTGTCTGGCCATCTGGCCGGATATACAGGGTGATTTTAATTTCATATATTTCATGGGAATGCTTTATGCGATTTTACTTATCTCAGCTTGTCCGGCCATCTGGCCGGATATACAGGGTGATTTTAATTTCATATATTTCATGGGAATGCTTTATGCGATTTTACTTGTCTCAGCTTGTCTGGCCATCTGGCCGGATATATGGGGTCATCGTAGGTCATATGGGGTATGGGAATGCTTCCTGCGATTTTACTTGTCTCAGCTTGTCTGGCCATCTGGCCGGATATATGGGGTCATCGTAGGTCATATGGGGTATGGGAATGCTTCCTGCAAATCAACAAAATTTGCAGGAAGCATTCCCATTTCCCTTCTACTTCCGCTGCTGTAAGGTTAAGTATGGACAGAAAAATAAAAATCAATTAATTCGATATACCAATTTTATTTTAATGAAACCAAAACTTATATCAGGAAGGAGAAACGTGTGTAACTGGCGGTAGTGATAAGTTTTCCGGTGCAAAATGAAATCCCAAGACTTAGGCCAAAAATGGTAAATTAAAAAAAAAAGCGTGAGTGGGTGAGAGGCGGTGAAATAATGCCAGTGAAACAATGCGTATATATAGTATATTTATTTTAAAGCTATTATTCGTCCAACCCTGGTATATGAAATGACTATGAATTAATCCCAGGTACATGAATTCTTATAATCAAAAGTGTCCCAGGAAGTAAATCGAGAAAACTCGCCTGAATTACTTCCTTGGCTCCGGACTGGGCTTAACGGTAGTAGTAAATCGGGAAAACTCGCCTGAAATACTATCTATCGCTCTTCCCAGGTACAATAAACAATTTCCCTTTCAACAAAGTTTTCAAGAAAGTAAATCTGGAAAACTCACCTGAAATACTTCCTTGGTTTCGGTTTGGGCTTAAAACGATAGTAGTAAATCGGGAAAACTCACCTGAAATACTACCTATCGCTGACCCCCGGTACAACAATAAATTTTCCCCTGAATTTAAATTAAATTAACTAACAACTTTAAAACAAATAACAAAGAATACCTATCGATAAAGAAGCGAAGGCTACGGTTTTTGCATCGACCGAAATTTGTACGCGCATGTGCGAGTTATATTAGTTATACGTCAATGTCAATTCTGACTAAAGGTGCTATATTTTTGAATAAAGTGCGGATTGTTTGTTCATTCGGTTTATTTTATATTATTTTATAGTAAATATTACTTTGTTTCCTAAACATATACGGGTGGGCCACGCTCAACGGGACGGAGCTTACTGGGAAAACGAAAAATGTTATGAAAAAGTTAATTGGCAGGAGTACGTAGGTTAGTGACGACTACATTTCTAAATAGTTAGACATATACAGGGTGTTCCAAAAAAGCGTGATATATCAAAGTTATGTTTTTTTTAACGGAACGCCCTGTATTTTATTTTTGAAATATATTGAACAAAATAATGTCACTTTATTAAGGGCTCCCTATACCCATTCTTGATAGTTTTCGATTTAAATGACTTTTTTTGCGAAATTAATATGGTTTAACCTTTATGTGACTGGGAAAAAAACACCTTCTTACGACGGCGTAGGTACCTGGGTACCTACTATATAATAATTTGGAATATAAACGCAAAATACCTGTTTTTATCAAAAAACTCCATATATGTATTTATAGGTACACAATACGTGATTTATGAATTTCTAACTTATCTGTATTTGACAAAATAAGACTTTGTTTAAATGGCAACAGCGCAGCGACATCAACTGAATTTATTCCTAGTTACAGGTCAGTTGCATGTTTGAGTTTGTCGAATAAACAACTGCGGGTGATTAAGCGTATTTAAATTTTGTTTTAGAATGTCTGATAGTAAGGCTGGTTCAAGCCAAGCCAATATTGCGAAACCAAGATGGCGAAATAAAAGGTAAGAAATAAGACGATTCTTTGATTTTAGTAGTGTATGAATAATGAAAACTGTCATGTTATTTTGCTTACCTGTGGTCTATGTGTGTAGGAGCCGCAGTGGAGTGGAAGTTTTTTTTTATCTTACAAAGAAACAAGAAGAATAATTATACTAATAAAGGTAATTCGAAATATGTTATTTCAGGCTGACCTCTGCAGAATTACGAGAAGCAGTAGAACATTCGTCTGATGAAAAGCCATTTGTTGCGTCCGATGAAGACGAATATATTCCACAATTGTTATCAGGTGGAGAATCCGAGGAATCTGATATAGAAAAGGAGCCTGTAGTGGAGCAAGAATATACTGATTCCGATGAAAATGTTGACGAAGAAGAAGCGCCTACAAAAACAACTTGGGTTGGCAAGGATGGCACTCAGTGGAGTGACACATCATCAATACAAAGGCAAACAATAGGTCGTAATATTCTGCACGAAAAAAGTGGCGCATCATCCTTTAGTCGTTCATACACGGCTCGAGAAATTTTCAAGTCTATTATATCTCCAGAAATGTGTACCTTAATTCTAAGGCATTCTAACAAAAAAGGTAGAAAAGTAACGGACGAATGGAACCGAAAATTGGCAGATAAATATCCACCTCCCAACACACCAAGCCCGAAAGTATTCATTCCATTTACTGAAGTAGAATTAGATGCATTTTTAGGAGTTCTTATTGCTGCTGGCGTACACAGGTCTAATAGGGAACACGTATCTGAAATGTGGAAACTAGAGTCCTTACCTCTATTTCGAGCGGCCATGTCTCGAGATCGGTTCAAAATGTTTCTCAGATTTATTCGCTTTGATGATCAGAACACACGTGCCGAACGTGCCAAAAATGATAAAGCTGCCCCAATTCGAGATATTTGGACTATGCTAAATTCAAATTTGGCAAAGAACTACAAGCCAAAAGAATGTATAACAGTAGACGAACAATTGTTTCCTTACAGGGGACATACTAAATTTACCCAATACATTCCATCGAAACCCGCAAAATATGGAATAAAAATTTTTTGGGCTTGCGATGCGGCAAATGCTTATCCTTTACAAGGTCAACTATACACTGGAAAACCATTAGATGGTGAACGACAGGTAAATGTCGGTGAGCGTACAGTTTTGGATCTAGTGGCAAAGTATAAGGGTTCGGGAAGAAATGTAACAACGGATGATTTTTTTACAAGTCTGCAATTGGCCCGTACTTTGAATTCATGGAAGATGACTTTGGTAGGGACTCTCAGGAAAAATAAGGCATTTTTACCACCAAATATGCAGGCATCTAAAGACAGGCCTATATACTCAACCATTTTCGCATTCAACAAAGATGCAACAATATGTTCCTATGTTCCAAAGAAAAACAAATCTGTTATTCTTTTATCAACGATGCACACTACAGGCCAAGTAGATGATACTACCGTGGCGAAGCCTGAAATAATAAAATATTATAATCAAACAAAAGGAGGCGTTGACACCATGGATAAGATGCTAGGCGAGTATACAGTAAAACGTAGAACAAATCGTTGGCCATTAGCATTTTTTTTCAACACAATAGATGTTGGTGGCTTGGCTTCTTATTGTATTTACAAGGAACACAATCCAAATTTTAGAGCAACTGATCAACGTCGAAGATTTCTAAAAGATCTTGCTCATGACATGTGCTTGCCCGCTATACAAATGTTATGGTTGTTGGTAGCTGCCAAATTTGTCGAGAATTAAAGCTCAAACAAAGGAAGACTCGTAAAGCGTGTAAATCCTGCTGTAAGCCAGTTTGTAATGAACACTCTGTAGATCAAACTATATGTAAAAAATGTTGCCAAAAAACCAACTGACCTTATATGTAAGATTTTTTTGTTTTTTTGTTACCATTTATATAAATAAATATATGCAGATAAACTTCGCGTTTTCATTCTGGCTATAAAAAATATCTATTTGCATTTAAAACTGATAGAGGTACCCAGGTACCTACACCGTCATTTCTGGGTGAAAAAACTTTGGACCTTATTTATTTCTAAAATAGCGTAAAAATATTATTTCTATTGTAACATTGTGTAGAAAAAACCTAGATTAGAAATGTCACGAAATCACACACTTCAACGAATTTAAACAAAAAAAGTATTTATATCTAAAATCTGAATAGGTACCCGGGTACCTATTCAGTCACATAAAGGTTAAATACATTCATTACACTTCGTCGCATAAAAATTAACTTACGCATTTTTGTTTATTAATTGGGACACCCTGTATTTTGTTATTGTAATAAAAGGGTAAAACAATTCCCTTTCAAATTACTACAAGGTTCCCTATACCAATATCCACCAATTTCAGACTTATTTGCATTATTTTACCTTCATCAATAAAAATCGGTAATTTTATAACACGTTTATATTAAGTAAGCTATGAAATAGACAAACACCAGTTTGCTGTCAAACTGTGACAATAGTTTAATTTTTACCGGGTTATTAGCTGTCGTTCAGATACAAAATGAAAGAATATACAGTTGAAGATAGAGTTAATATGATTTTCATAATCGGAGAATGTTTTCAAAACTGTTTATTAGCATCACGAGTGTATGCCGAGAGATATCACATAAAAGACCATCCTCGCAAAGAGGTATTTGAAAGGCTGCTAGCAAGGTTTCGTGAAACCGGCAGTGTTGCTTACAAAAAACGAGATATTAGAAAGCCCGTAACTCGCAACGAAAATACAGAGTTGGAAGTTCTCCAATCACTTATTGAAAATCCAAACACTATTATCAGAAGAATTATTAAAAATCATTGTTACCATCCATTGTTACCAAGATGCACCAAAATTTGTATGGAACGGATTTTGACCGTAGATTGTAATTTTGTTTATGGTTTCTCGAAAAAGCGGGAGAAGACGAATTCTTTTTTGATAAAATATTATTCACAGACGAATCTACGTTCCATAATAGTTGACTAGTGAATAGACACAACTTTCACTATTACAGTACCGAAAATAAAAATTAATTTAGAATGATAGATCGTTAAAACCGATGGTCTTTAAACGTTTATGGAGGATTAATAGGAGAATATGTATTTTTTTAATGGCAATTTAAATGGACGTAAGTTTTTAAGATTCCTTCAGAGAGATTTTTCTGTTCTGTTAGAAAATATCCCTTTGAATGTAAGAAGCAGAATGTGGGTACAGCTCGATGGTGCTCCCGCACATTTTTCTCTCAATGTAAGATCCTATATTTAAATCGAAAATTTCAGGAAAAGTGGATTGGTAGAGGTGGTCCTAACCATTGGCCCCCTAGATCTCCGTTTAACCAACATGGACTTCTTTTTTTGGGGGTACATTAAAAATTTAGTGTATCAGACTCCACCCACGACTGCCCAAGATATGAAAATTCGTATCCGTGAAGCGTCTGCAACCGTAACGCCAGAAATGTTAAGAAGTGTAAAAAAAAATTTTGAGAAGAGAGTCCGATTATGTATCGAACACAATGGACACCATTTTGAATATTTGTTGTAAAGTTATTTGTTTTGTCTATTTCATAGCTTACTTAATAAAATCGTATTATAAAATTACCGATTTTTATTGATGCAGGTAAAATAATGCAAATAAGTCTGAAATTGGTGGATATTGGTATAGGGAACCTTGTAGTAATTTGAAAGGGAATTGTTTTACCCTTTTATTACAATAACAAAATAGAGGGTGTCCCAGTTAGAATAACGCAGTAATCGTATAAAATATTGTATTGTCATGAAACTCTCAATTAACAACACCCTGTAAATAAACTTTACATTACAATAATTCGTATCGATCGCCTCCCTAATCGGCAATTAAGAAACAAAAATGAGTTAGTTAATTTTTATGCGACGAAGTGTAATGAATGTATTTAAACCATATTAATTTCGCAAAAAAAGTCATTTAAATCGGAAACTATCAAGAATGGGTATAGGGAGCCCTTAATAAAGTGACATTATTTTGATCAATATACTTCAAAAATAAAATAAAATACAGGGTGTTCCATTAAAAAAAACATAACTTTGATATATCACGCTTTTTTGGAACACCCTGTATATGTCTAACTAATTTAGACATGTAGTCGTCACTAACCTACGTACTCCTGCCAAATAACTTTTTCATAACATTTTTCGTTTTCCGAGTAAGCTCCGTCCCGTTGAGCGTGGCCCACCCTGTATATAAAATGAATTTAAATGAGAAATGCTTTTACAGAAATTGTAACAGTAATTTATATTCAATTACACCAAATGTACGAATAATTTATATAACTGTATTCATTTATTGTAGTTATTAAGAGCACTTATATTTTTTGGTTCCGGTATTTATCAGCTATATATCTGGAATAATTACTTCTTGGCAGTATCCCAATCTTCAACTAGCAGATGTATTCACGAAATTATAGATTTATTCAATCAACAGCAAATCATGGATCTATTTATTGTAGGAGGAATTTTACGCAGCGAGTAATTGTACGCAGGGTCGATTCAAATGTAACCGCTCTCGCAGATGTGATGAGCGCAAGTAAAAATGTCTAATATAGTGTACCGGTTTGAACTTGTTGCTGTCGATTTTTATGGGCCGCTACCTAAAGAACGCGGGGAGTGTGTTACATACTCGCCGCTGTAGATATATTCTCCATATTTGAAGCTAATGCCGCTGCTGCCGTCAAACGAATATTAGATGATGTGGTACCGTCCATAAAGGCAAAGAAAATTCTCAGTGACCATGACACACAATTTACTTCGAATACTTAGAGAAATAAACTGAAATAACATGGCATTGAATTTACATATTCGTCAATTCGACATGCCAGTTCAAATCCATCTGAACGATATATGAGAGAATTAGGACGTTTTTCCGCACATACTGTCATGACAATCATACGAACTGGGCCAGGTATCTTAATGATATAGAGGATTGTTTCAACCGAACCCCACATTCAAGTACAGGTTTGCTTCTGTTAATCAATTTGCGTACAATATAAAAGTTTGTTTTCTTGTTCAAACAAGCAGTAATTATGTAGCATTTAAAAATTAGCAGTCCATGTAAACAGAAATATTTATACTCAATAGTATAATACTAACCTGTTACACTATCTTCCCTTAATTTCAACTTTGGTAAACATTTATTAGAATCGTTGCTTTTTTTTGTAACAAACACCTGTTGGTCTAGTATAAAAATGTTTCAATTATACAATTCAGAGTTTAATATCCATTGATAAGCCTTTGTACCGTAGAGTGGGGTCAGTTTGCTCACCGGAGGTGACTTTGCTCAAGAGGCAAAAAAGTTGGTAATATCAAATTTTTTTGAAGTTGGTAGTAAGTGAAATGAAATAGTTTGCTGGATCTTGTTTCTAGACGACTAGTTTACTCAGTAACGAGCAACGTGATCGCATGCCGATCTCTTGTAGACTCTGAGACGCACGTAAGTTAACGATATAATTTTGATATATTTTTAAAATCGAACAACTAAGGTCTGTGGAGGAATGTTGATACATCTTACAATTCGATATGCATTTTTACCTGATAGAGCATATTTTTCTACTCCGTGGGTATAGTTTTTAGAGAGATATAATAATGTTAACATTTTTTGTGAATTTTATTATGAAACCATGCACATTCCACCCATGATTTGGGGTTATTTTGCTCAAAAATTGAATTAAATTATTATAATGATTTAGTTCCAAAATACAGTTATCTAATGGCAATAATAATAATAATAATGATGATTATTATTAGGGCCGTTATTCAAAATAAAATAAATTTTCAGGAAAAAATGGTGAGGACCTACAAAAAAACCTTGGGCTCTCGCTCTTACAAAAATTATACTGCAGAGCAAGTGGATGTAGCAGTACGTGCGGTACAGTATAGGGGTTTGTCCACCCACGAAGCTGCCATACAATACAACATTCCCCAGCGGACTATATACAACAAAGTAAAAAAGCTCCATCAACAGGCGGTTGGATCCCCAACTATTCTTACTCTTGCCGAAGAAAGACATTTTGTTGATCTTCTTATAGTGGCTCCTGAATATGGTTCCCCCGTCACCCTTTTGGACCTTAGGTTTATTGTGAAAAACTATTTAAATTCTTCTGGAAAAACTGTAGCCAGATTTGAAAATAACATGCCTGGAAAAGACTGGTCGTATCTGTTTTTAAATCGCCACAAAAGATTATTATCTCAGAGAGTTTGCCAGAATATTAAGGTCGTTCGAGCGCAAACTACGGAAGAAGCTATCAATGAATATATGGAGCGACTAACAAGAAACCTCGAGGATGTTCCTCCAGAGAATATACTTAACTACGATGAGACGAATCTCACCGACGATCCTGGGCGATCAAAATGCATATTCAAAAGGGGAACCAAGTACCCCGAGAGGATAATGAATAGTACCAAGTCATCAATATCAATTATGTTCGCTGGAACAGCCGTGGGCGACCTTTTTCCTCCTTATGTGGTGTACAAGGCGGAGAGATTGTATGACCAATGGTGTATTGGGGGGCCCCCAAATACACGATATAATCGTACTAAGTCCGGGTGGTTTGACGCCGTAACGTTTTTGGACTGGTTCGAGAAAATGGTTATACCATGGGCGAGAAGATTGGAGGGTCCAAAAGCTGTCATCGGCGATAATTTAAGCACTCACCTAAGTATACCAATTCTACAACAATGCCAAAGACTGAGAATAAAATTCATCTTTTTGCACCCCAATACTACCCATATCACACAACCACTAGATGTAGGATTCTTTCCATCCCTTAAGGGAAGTTGGCGAGCCTTATTGACGGAATATAAAACAATAAATCCAAAGGAAAATGCAGTAAATAAGACTAGCTTTCCAGCTTTGCTCGCAAAACTATTGGAAAAAATGGATCACAAAACCCTACAATATTAAGAAATGCTTTCAAAGCAAGTGGAATCTATCCCATCGATAAAACAAAAATCACGAATAAACTACCGAAAGCAAAAATTGAAGACCATGTGAACTCAACAGGAAGACAAATAAATCAAGCAGTGTTAAACTATTTAGAACAGAAGAGATGTGGTTCGTCTGGACCTCCGTCAAAGAAGAAAAAGAAGATGCTTCAAGTTCCTCCTGGGGAACCTATTAGGCATGAAGACTTGCTTGATGTCGACCAGGCGGGTCCTAGCAATGCTAAACAAACTCATTCAAAACAAGGAAAAATGCCAAAAAGATCAACAAAAAAACGCAGGAATCGGATGAAGAAATTGAAAGTGAAAGAGAAGAAATTGTAGATCATGAGGAAATAAGGCATGACGAGGGAAACGTTGAAAGTGAGGATAGATATGAGGAACATCATATAGATGAAGATGAAGTTTCGGCTCAAGCTCCTTTAAATAAATCAACAAGTTCTAACGATTTTGTAGTGGTGCAGTTTGCCACCAAGAAGACTCTGAGGCATTTCGTAGGCCTTGTGTTGGAGGAAAACTCTGACGTTTACCAAATTAAATTTCTCAGGAAGAAAACAGGAAATCTGTTCGTGTTCCCAAACGTTGACGATATTTCTGACGTCTTTGAGACTGACATTAAAAAAGTATTGATGCCACGAAAAATCAATCGCAATATTCACGACTTTTCGGACGATCTCAGTATTTTTAATATGTAATAATTTTTGATAGGTATTATGGTGCCTTACATTTTAGGCTGTGCTGGATACTTAGGTGCATACCTTCCTACCTGTTATTTTCCAAAGAATGTTGCCATTTTAAGTTTATTTTTTACCCAGCTATGTTAATTTAACTTTTTTATTTTATGTTTAGAATTTTCTAATAAGTTTCTCAATCAGTATTATTTTATTTTTATAAGTTGTCAAATGTTTGTTGCGTTTATTACATGTTTATTTTATAACATTAAACATTGTAACATAATTATGCTTTTTAATAATAACCCTAAAATGCTCTTCAGATTTTTTCAAAATTTCTAAACAAAATAACGCTGCACAACCATCTGGAATCAGTAGGGTAAACATAATTGTACCACATACTTTTATCTCTAATTTGTAGGCCCAACAGCTACAAGTTGAACTTGAAAAAATTAGCAAATTTGAGCAAACTGACCCCACTCTACGGTATAGGATTTTTATTACAAATTTCGATGCACGTCATAGATCATTTATGATGTCAGGACGCTGCAGTGTTGCCTGCTCGTCAGAATAGTCGATGAATGTGGGAATATTCGAAATGTAAGGTTATGTTGTTTGGCTTTGTTATTATTTTAAATGTATATATTATATTCAATTATTTTGAAATGAATAAAAACGAAACATACAAAAAAGGTAGCAAACTCTTTATTTTTATTAAAATAAAACAATGTTTTTTTTTTTAAAAAACACATATTTTTACTTAAAAGAAACAATTCAACTACCAATATTCGTAATTCCTACAAAAAATAAATCTTTCCTCCTAATTCGAATCGAAATCACTTGAATCACTGTCATCGCTGCTAGGATTAATTATAATGGGATTAATTTCCATTCTATCAAAAACTCTTTCTGTTTCGTACCATTTTTGTATTTCTTTTTCTGTAGGTTTAATAGACCACATATTTAAACAATCTTGTTCTTTGTTACCATCTCTGCCAATAGGTTTATTATAATATTGTTTGGAAAGTCCCCAAATAAGTTCTATAGGGTTAAAAACACAATGGTATGGAGGAAGACGTAACACTTTATGTCCATATTGTTCTGCTAAATTATCTACTACAAATACTTTTGGGGGTTTGTGTCTGAAAAAAGAATATATTTTATTTCTACTTGCTGTTTTTTTATCATATAATGCCAACATCACTTATATTCTAAAACATAACATTTTGACATTTTTTGATATTTCTTTTGTATCTATATGTATCGATATTAGTATATAAAAATATAAACTTTTATTGGATAATTAGATTTGTTAATGAACTCACTTCTTTCATACATGTTATAAATAACATTCACTCGTATCCAATGTTATTGTGTTAGTGACTGTTTTTTTGCATGAACGTTTTTTGGGTGGCGATTTTAATAATTCATTATTCTTGACTGCTTGCGAAATACTACTGACAGTAGAAATATTTAAGTCTAGGGCTGCTGCAACATTTACATAATCTTTCTAACTTACCTCTCTGACCGCAGTTAAGGGTAAAAGTCGTCCATTATTATCAAGCTTCCGTTCAAAGTACTGTTTTAACGAAGATACAAGCTCCTTACACCGACTATTTAGTTTTTTTGGCATTTTGTTGGTATGTAGAAATACACGACAATAATTAACTTATTCGCACTATGTTTGTTTTGAAAAAAAAAACAGTTTTTTTATGAGTATAACTGGCAAAGCACAAAAATAAAGACAATATTATAAAATTACGAAAACGTGGAGAAAACTGAATTAATTTGTTGACATAACCTACATCAGTTATCACTAATAGGTGAAAATTTTCAATTTACAATTGACAACAGCGCACGAAGGCTTACCAATTACTAAAATGTAATTTCTTCTCTATAAATACGAGTTTCATTGGCGTACAAAATGTTAAAATTATTTAATAAAAAAATATGGTTTTTTGAGTACTACACATATAATAATATTTTATAAATTTTATATTATCAAGAATAAGACGTGAATAAGCTAATATAATTGAGATCATTCTAAAATTGTCAAACTAATAACAATTGCATTTTTCGGTTTTCAGTACTGTAACTACGTTTATGGACACTCGTGAATATTTGTTGGTTTCGGATTATTGTACATATTTAGGGAAATTTTAATTAGTTGGTAGTACTATAATGAAAGAATGACATCACTTGTGACGTGCATCGGGATTTGTATTAAAAATTCTATACTTGTAGTATAATATAATTCTAATTATCCAAACCATTTCAGTATTTTATGTCCTTAGATTTCCAGGTATAAATATATTTGTTTTGATTTTTAATAACTTTGGTTATGATAAATGCCAGATTGTTGTCGAAGGTCGAATCCGTAACCTTGTTTACATTCTTCTTTCCCATTAATAAAAGTTTTTTTTTTCTTTGTGGTAATCAAGTTAAATTACCTCACTACCTTTGACGTACAAGGCCATTTAGGTCAGATTTTCTGTCTTTGAACGACAAACGTTCCTTTTGGCGTTGGATCGGCATACAGTGCAAGTCGGAGAAGTCTTCGCGACTTTTTTATTTGTTGTCTCCATGGTTTTGATGATTCCCTTTTAAAAAAAAAGGTATATTAATTTACTTTCGCTAATTAGTAGCTGTCGGTAGAAATATTTTCGTGATGTTTTACCAGTTTTATTTGTTCCTATTAGGGACGTTTCTGGACCTCGGATTTTTTGTACTCGACAGCCATCTTGTCGATGCCGGCTTTTGGTTTTTTTTGATGTTATGAAACCCCCTTGTGCACCAATATCACTTGTGGCAGGATAGCAGTGCCGTGCGGGATCGTTTCATGAAGTACCATTTTTGATATACGTTCTGGAAATGGACAATCTACGTTCTGGACATTTTGTAATGTTCTGATATTTTTTTTGGATAATTTTCCACCTATGAAACCCCTTTGTCTTACCGACAATCACTGGTAGCAGGATTGCAGTTCCTTTGGGATCGTTTCATGACGTTTTACCACACTTCTTTCTTCTGTACAACTGTTAGTTGTAACCAAGGGTTATGCCTGTTGAAACCATTATTGTGAACCTCATTTTTGGATTCAAGTACTTGAATCAGGGTCCATCGTATTCGTAATGTTGATCACAGGGACCTTTTCAACATTCCTTTTTGGTGCTGAAGATTGTGGAACATTTTCAGTGTAACTATCACTATAGTGTATCAAGTAAATTGTTTTTATTTTAAATTTAACTTTTGTTTTATTTCATTTTATTTTGGGTTTAATGTCACTTAGTTTCGACAACTTTCATGCGGTTTAATAATAAATTTAACATTTATTTAATTTTTTATTAAGAATTTAATTTTTCTAAATTTTACAATATGTATGTGTACAACATTCTTTAAATTACCTACTGTAAACTAAACATAGCTATGGTTGGGTTACCACATTGGTGAAAATATAAATTTAATAATTTTAATATTTTGACATAATCTATATTATCAAAAATATACATTCGTTGGTCGAATAGGCTACTCATGTTACGACTCATGATATAAAACTTGTAATGTTATAAAATTGTTGGTATTTATACACTCAGGCCTATGAGTTATTTGTACACTCATATTATACATTTCTATTTTATATTTTATTAAACATTTACACTTTTTAGGTTTGTGTTTGATTTCTTATGCATATATTCACTAAAACATTCAAACTATTTATGTAAGGTCCTTTTGTAATACTCTACTTTTCGGGGCTATGTAAAGTTACGTTTGAAAGTTTAATTATCAAGTCTCGTGGCGCCCACAATTTGACTTTAATTTATCAATAATATTAAAAAGAATTCACGACCGCTCTACCGGTGAACAGCAGCCGTTCGGATAATGTCAACACAATCAACTTTTTCATTGTAATTAACATCATATAAAAAAAGTGTTGCAATTAGCGTACAGTGATTAAATAAATAACCCTCTCCAGGTTGTATTTTGGATCGGGCGGACTTTATTCCAATCCTGAAGGAGTCCGAGTTACTCGAAATACAACGTGGCGAGCTAGAGCTCGTCGTGGTGTAGTCAGATAAAAATCTGAGCTACAAAACCCCCGCAAAACTAAACTGACCTCCACTACGTGACAATACGCTTCTAATTTTTCTCTTAAAATTCTTAAAAAGGCCCCAAATTAGCTAAAAGTCTTCCTCTGGAATGCGGTTTTATCTACTATAGCATAAACAAATTGGCGATAACAAGTCGCCATAATGCCTACGTCACGAAATGAGATAATTTCTTAGTATAAAAAGGGCATAAAATAAGAAGTAAAGTTATTCTGAAAATTTTAACATCGCCTGAACTATCTAACAGTACCTACACTTCGCTTCGAGAAAGAATAAATAAAAAACCAGCCAGAGAGAAAGAAATCAGGACCTGTAAAATTATCCATAGACGAAAACATCAATTATTTTGTAGACCTGAGTCTACCGCCAACTTCGACCCCGTAATACTTATTTGTAGGCCTTTGACTATCTTAATGGAAATAACTATTCATAAAAAAAAAACAAAGAGAAAATAAGTAGAGAAAAATAAGACAAAATTCATTACAAAATAACAATATCAATCTGAATAAAATGTCTCATGAACACTCCCCGAATTCAGAACCCGGGGAAGAAAATTCATATTTAATCTGCGCTCGTACAGGTAAACCATTTGTTTAATTGACCGTTCACAGCGGCGTGTTACTATGTCTATTAAGGTACGGTCCCTTTTAAACAAAAAAAAGAATTATTTTGGGATGGTAGGAGGCAATGTGATCTTCCCTCCCCGTGAAATTTCCCAATGAGAGATGTCGCAAACGGCGATCGACCCGCGGGCATCCAATCTTCCTACCTGAATGATTAGGACATTATTGACCATAGTAAATACACGTGATTTCAAATCACCCAAATAAGAAGGTTGTAAAATAAAAGCAAATAGGAGTATAAAAATAATTCACAAACACAAAATACAAATTGGTAAAATGTGACAAACGTCTTCTCTTTCGTGCACCCACTGGCGGGTCTCTGTGAGGGGTTCTCACATACAAGGGTATAAGGGTAAATAATGTTTCACGGTTTTTGTAATTGTCATAAAAAGTTAAAATGACTGAATATACGATTTGAAGGTTTTTCAGTGTTTTATTTTTTTACTCGCAGCAAGCTTTACTATAACGAATAAAAATACATCACAACTGGGTTCTTCAACAATAGTAGACGATCAGGTATATTTTATAATAAATTTGACCAAGGATGTTTCTTACGAGATAAATGGCCAGGGCAGGCTAGTGTCACTCCTATACCAACCCCATGTTAAATGAAATTCTAATCGCTAGGACCTTGAAGGCCTAATCTGATTGGTGGCCTCAGATTTGACAATCTGAGGCCACCAATAAGAGTTTGAATCAATGCTCACGTGATAACTAATTTTATGAACTTGGGTAGACTTGAACTATATGCGTTTCTAGCAACTTTTAAGAAAAAAAAACTCATTAATGTATACTTATTACTGAAATTAAAACAATTTACAATGATTTGCTCTCAATACTAAAATGAAATTAATATGTAAATCTAATAAATATCGTCGAAAATTGAACTTTTAAAATTGACAGAATTGTCTGTAATTAGAGGTTATGTTATCTTGTTTTATTGTTGGAAAATGTAAATATAATAAGCACATGTAACATATAAATAAAAGCAAGTAAAATAGGTGTATATGTTATTAGATTTATTAAATTTCCGTACTTGAAGTGAACTATTACATTTTCCTCCTATCATTTTAAAATGTGATTTTTCATCTTTATCAATACAATATGTGGAAATATAAGATTTAAGCTAACAAAATAAAATGTCTAGCCAAACCAGATACATGATACATGCAGACACTCTAAATTGATTAATAGGTATGTAAGGAAAAATAAATGAACAAACTAAATTTTATTCGTACTTAACATTTTATAAAAAAAGATGATGCTTAATTATAAATAGGTATATTTTTAGTTTTAAATTAAAGATTATTAGGTATACTAAATTGTTTTGTTATATTTAAAAGAGCATGCAAACTATAACCACTACTTATACACTTATACATAAAATAAATAAATGTAACAGTGAAAAAAAATATTACAGAACAATTATACGTAATTCTATAAATGTTTTACATTAAGGAGTATTTTATAGCACATCTTTACTTAAACATTCAAATTTGCTGTGTACTTTGCTTGTGAAATATTTAAAAATACTACGGTAAAATCTAATAAAAACCCCTAATTTTGGATCTCTAATGAGCACCATAAGGAAACGAAAAAATTCATTAGTAATGAACAAATCTGATAAATAAGTTTAAAGCATATTCAGCTAGAAATGGTGAACATGGGTGCATAAACGGTATTCTTTTGTGCTCTTCGAATAATTCTTCCATTATTTGACCTTTCATTAAAGCTCCTCTCTAGAGATGATATAGAATTTTGTTCAGGCATTCTTAATTTTCCAAATAATTCTTCAGTTTTCCGTACTTCTCTGCTGAACCTAATATATTTATTTTAAATGATGTAATATATATGACAATATCTTTAAGTGGTTACCCTTAATGAATGTAAAAAGTTCATTATTTTCACCTAATCCATGTTCTAAATAATTTACACAATATGAGAATATACATTTAAATTATTTATTAAACGTTTAATGAAATTCTTTTGTTGTAGACATTATAATTATTTTAAAATTGAATTGAATCCAAATACGTATTAACTTTACCTGAAATGGATATTTAACGGAACAATCCCTTATACCAGTATAATGCACTTATAGAACGTGTTCACAAAAGCGAATATCGAAAGCAAATGATGTATTTAAAAATTATTCGCGCCACTTTTTTGTTCAAGGTCATAACGTTACGGATCGTTTTGACACTAGAGTGGAACTTCTTGGTTTACTATATTCTTTGGCCAGGGGGTGGGAGATTACACTAACTAAAAATGTGATACATTAATTGGCTTAATAATAAGTACAAAAATATTGTAGCTGTTACTTTGTATTTTAGGTATACCCATGACATGTCGCCACGTAATAAAAAGATGTACTCGGAAATCAAACAAATTTACCGAAGGTACAATTGTCAAAACCTGGCAAAACTGTCATATAAACGAAGGCTCTTTGAAGCTCATAAATTTTCATTGGGGATGATTGAACGAAAGTAGCATAAATTTAATTTCATGGCGGCTTCATTTATAAGGTGTCAATTTCGAGAAATTTCTAGATCCAAAACATTAGATCGTTTTAATATACAAGAAAAAATTATGGCACTGGCACTCTATAAACAGAGTAGGAAAACTTACCACTATTTAAGTACCATATTTGCATTACGGAGTAGGTCAACTATAAGGAGACTGATTAATAAAATCAGTATAGGTCCTGGTATAAAAAAATGCATTTTTCAAGCTCTAGCAGAATTGACAAAAAACATGGATGAGCAATGGATGTTATATTTCATGAAATGTCCATTCAGCAGTTCTTGACTTTTAATGAACAAAAAGGTCTAATAGAAGGATTAAAACAAATAAAAAAGCACCTATTTGTTACAACTTCTCAGGCAGAGGTGGTGCTAAAACCCAACAAATAAAACCGCTGCTAGTGGCAGTACTAGAAAACATCATATCAATAGGCCTCAAACCTATCACTGTTATTTGTGACAAAGTAGGAAGCAACTTTAATGCTATAAAGTCACCAATGTAGGATACAGCATTACACTATAATTCAAATAATTCACCATATGATGGTGGATTTTTTGAAGTTCAGGAATTCAAAATATTTCCTCTTTTGGATCCACCTATCTGATAAAAGGCATCAGAAATAAATTTATGAGAAAAAATATTAGATATTTGAAAAATTTATGTGAGCACGATATAGGATGCGAAATTGCTGGTTTAAGAGCTTTACCCCATCTTGCAGATGAGCACATCTATGAAAAAAGCTCAGAAAAATAAAAGTTAAACAAGCTGAGGAAATTTTCAGCCACAGAGTTGCTTCCACTTTAATGTTGGCGTGTAAGATTTCTAAATTATTAGTAATATTGTTATACTTTTTAAGTACTACAAATTAAATCATGTGTTCAAAAAATTTTTTGGCTAGTTTAAAAGTTGTGTTTTGAATCTGCGCGGGAATTTATATGGGTAAAAATTTTTGACAGTAATAGTAATTTCTGACAGTAATAGTAATTTTTGACAGTAATAGTAATTTTTAACAGTAATAGTAATTTTTGGTTAAAATTTTGTATATATTTAACTGGTATTTTTATGAATCTGTTGGACCTTATTTATTTATTTTTCTTAAAACACATTTGACAATAATTTATGTTTCATATTATGGAGAAAAAATAGGAGAGGGGCTTCAAACACTGCAGAGCCTCTATTATTTTCTGATAAACTGTTTGATTCTGTGAACGGAGGAAAAAACATTTTGAAAAGGGGAAGATACTCAGATGTGGGCAAAATGAAACGTCAGCACACATTGATTTTTATAAAAACGAAGCGTTACCATTGCTCTCCACAATGGAATTTGTAAAATGAAACGGCGAGATCAAGCAAAGCGACCAAGTTTGACCATCTGGATTTTTACAAGAAAAAATATAATAAAAATTTGGGAAGTTTTAAAGGGTGAAGGATTTAATTATATTTTACTTAGAAATTTAAATCAAGATCCATTAGAAATTTTTTTTCTTGTAAGAAGATTTGGTGGCCTTTATGTAAATCCTTCATCCTCTATGTATGTAGGAATATTTAAAGCGTTATTGATAAACTTTTCATGTTCCTTGCATAAAAAAGTTTTAATTCTGAAGTTGATAAATCGGACAATTTCATTTGGCGTGTTTTTAACTTTTGACAATGACTTCCCAGATAAACCTGGAGCACAGAAGATAAACTATTACAGAAGCGAATGTCAGCTAATTTCTAGGGTCAATACTTTTTTGCGCATGATCGGGTCCGCCATGTTATAGGCGACAATAGCGTCATCGTATCATCTGCTGCTACTTAAGAGAGGTGACATATATCCAGGTGACGCGTCAGCAATTCCTGTGTTTGTAATTTGTTTTGGATTTATTTTATTACCAATACTAGGCAAAACAGATGTGCTTATCGCCCATGTCCACCTCGGTCGGACATCAATATTAGTTATTTTCGATTTCCCAACGTTCCAGAACGGTATGTAAAACACAATATATATTTCTTGACCAAATTGTATTAACGCTTGAGAATATATCACCTCAAATTGTATCTTTGTAGGGCTGCCTTGTGGTTAAGAGCCTGTAATCGGGAAGACCTGAATCATAAAAATGCATAAGAATTAAACAAAAACTACCATTTGTATGAATAGCATTTTGCATTAAATTGTTATTCAAGTGGATTAAGTAAAAAACGCTTGTTTCTGTTCCCAGCAAAAAATTACATATTGCCCATACAAATGTTAACGTAGAAACGACTACTGCGACAGTAATTGACAATGTTCTTAAAATACTAGGTACTAAAAATTATATAAAAGACGTGTTTATATTATATTCTTCTATAACACTTACTTTTCTGTTTTTCAGTTCCCAGCAAAAATTACATATTGCCGACAAAAATGTTAACCCATTATATCCCACTGGACCCATTTGGGGACAGCAAACAAAATTTTACTTTAGCGCCTTCTATTGACAAATATCAACAGTTGAGTATTAAAGAGTGTTAGTTTACGCTATTTTCTTCTCAACGTATAGCGCTGATGTCCATCAGTTCGAGCAACGCAACGACAGGTACAATTTTGTAAGCAAGGTCACGCCTTTGTCTCTTAGAGACGTACATGTTTTTGCTAAACGACGTATAAAATTAAAATTTCATTTGTTAGCAGTGTTTATTATACCCAAACGTGTAGTTCTAAGTGTAAGGTATTGTGTTTTCAATAAATTTTGTAGAGTTTGCTAAAATTGCAGATAACATAAGTCAGGTAAGTTAGGTGTCCTCGTTTGAGGACACTGGGCGGAAGCCGTCTATATAAAATATATATGTTTATTTTTGCAATACCTATTTTTTTATTTCAGTTTATTATGGAATCCGAACATTTAGCACCAATACCTACTAAAAGTTTTTATGGAAGGAAGTACCGTCATTTAGATGCTGCTTTACAAGATGTTGCTACAGCGAATTTTGAACATGAAGTAGACATTGTTATTATACCGCCTGATGCTGACCCACAGACCGATGAAGAGGACTTGGACGAAAATAATTTAGAGGGTGTCGAAAATATATTTCCTACAGACGTAGCCGGTGAAATCGAGTTGCAGCATATAAACAGCAGTGACGAAGAAAAAAGTGAGGACGAAGACAGCTTGCCACTGTCTGAAAGGTTAAAAAACTTGAAATCAAAACGGGCCAAAAAAATAAAGGTAGGTCCAAATTGGACAAAAAAATTTGTTGACACTAGTATGCCAGCAACTTCCGGTTGTGCCGAGCGTTTGGAAATTATAAAAAATGAACTGGAAAATTGTAGTGCAGTTGAAGTATTTGGAAAGTTGTTCGATGACGAAATTTTTGACCATTTGATGCAACAAACAAATTTGTATTCATCACAAAAAAATAGACACGACTTTTTTGTTTCAAAAGCTGATCTAAAACTTTTTGTGGCAATTTTACTCCTAACGGGCTATCATAAACTACCAAGCGAACGTAATTATTGGAGTCTTGATGAAGACCTTGGAGTGCCTGTGGTCGCAAAAACTATGTCAAGGAACCGATTCCAAGAAATCAAAAGGTATATTCACCTAGTAGATAATGATAATCTGGATACCCAAGATAAAATGGCTAAATTGCGGCCGCTAATGTCACTTTTGAATCAAAAATTTCAACAATGGGGCGTTTTGCATGAAAACCTGTCAATCGACGAAGCCATGGTGAAGTTTTATGGTCGACATTCCAGTAAACAATATATAAAGGGAAAACCAGTACGCTTTGGTTATAAGAACTGGATGCTGTGTAGTTCCACAGGATATTGTTATGCCTTTGATACTTATTGCGGTGCTAAAGGGAATCCTCAAGTTAACGATTTACCCTTGGGATCTCGGGTAGTTCTTGATCTTCTCAAAATTATTGCAGTGCCCTCTGATCATATAATTTTCTTCGATAACTATTTTAGTAGCCATGGTTTGTTAAAAATGCTAAGGGATCAAGGTTATCGTGCCACTGGTACGATAAGAGAAAACCGAACCAAAAAGTGTCCGATGACAAAAGTAAAATTATTCAAAAAGAAAGAGAGAGGTTGTTTTGAACACTATTATGATAGTGATTCAGCGCTTCTTTTTATCAGGTGGCAAGACAATAATACTGTTTCAATTGTTACCAACTATGACAAACTGCAACCTATTAGTACAGTCAAGCGCTGGTCATCAGTAGCCAAAGAGAAAGTAGATGTGCAACAGCCACACATTTTCAGTGCTTATAATAAATCCATGGGTGGGGTTGATTTACACGACCAGGCAGTAAGCAACTACAGGATTTCTGTTAGAGGTAAAAAGTGGTGGTGGGTACTGTTTACAAACATGATCAACATGACTGTTGTCAATGCCTGGAGACTGTATCAATTAGCAAATAATAATTCAATCTCACTGTTAGAGTTTGAAAGAATTATAGTGCGCCACTATTTAGCATGCAATGAGAAATCGACAAAACCGAAAAACCGACCTGCTGCGCAATTACCACCAACTGTACGATGTCATGAGGGTGGACATTTTCCAAAAAAATTAGATAAACAGCGACGTTGTACTCAGTGTCACAAAAAAGCTAGGTGGAGTTGCTCAAAATGTGTAGTGGCCCTTTGTATTGAACGGGAGTGTTTTAGAGTTTATCATTCCTAAGATGTTTATTGACCAAAATCTCTTTTATTTGTTTTGCTGTAATTACTGATTGATTTTTGTTTAGTTTTAACAATTTTTGTATTTTTCTTTGTACTTAAAAATAATGAGTAAAATGTAATGTATGACTTTTATTTTTTTAATACTTTATCCCATTGTCCCCATTTGGGGACATATATATATATATGTAGAAAACCTTAAGTTTTCGAATATGACTTACATTTAATTTTTTGCTTATAATATTACCCCTAATAAGAATCAGTTGAAAAAAAGAAATTTTTTCCAAAAAAATGTCTTGGGATTTAATGGGTTAATGTAGAAACGACTACTGCGACAGTAATTGACAATGTTCTTAACACACCAGGTACTAAAAATTATATAAAAGACTTGTTTTGCAGGATACATTCTTCTATACACTCACATTTTTGTTTTTAAGGTCACAGCAAAAAATTACATATTGCCGATAAAAATGTTAATGTAGAAACGACTACTCCGACAGTAATTGGCAACATTGGCAACGTTCTTAACACAGCAGGTACTAAAAATTATATAAAAATTGTTTTTGCAAGATATATTTTTCTATCCAATAACATTTCAGTTTTTCAGGTCCAAGAAAAAAATTACATGTTGCCGATGAAAACACACCAGGTACTAAGACTTATTTTTGTTAGATGTATTCTTCTGTATACTTACATTTCCGTTTTTCAGGTCCTAGCAAAAGGTTACTCTTTGATGATGAAACAGGGGTTGCTTCCATCTCTATGAATTCACCAGTATTACTTTCAGTTGAGTCACAATGCCCAAACAATGCAATCAGCCCAAGAAAAAAAACTAAGGAGAAGATTAAAAGCGGCAACGAGACTTAAGCAAAAGAAGACTTCTTCTAGACAATGTGAGTATAGCCAATAGCTGATTTTAAAGACATCTGTGACAAATTTTTAAAACAACCATGTGCAGATATAGTTAAAACTCAAGTAGAACTAGGAAGCAAGAAAGCTCTAGGCAGAAGATACAATATGGAATATAAGCAATTTGCTCTTACTTTGTATAAGCAGGTCGTACTCGTGTTGCGGCTGTTATTTTGGCGAAAGCACCAGGAATAGGGCGAGCGTTGTTTGCACCATGATTTTTGGTTGTAAAATGGACTGTATGCAATACAATTTTTTATTAATTTTTAATGGAAATAAATAATAAAGGGTTTTCAAAAGTATTTATTTGGAACAAAAAACTAAAAAAACATCAGAATTACAATTTTAAATTATTAAAATAAACAGTACATTTTTATCAGTTATTGCGTTGGACCACTTGTCCAATATACTTTTTTGGTATGATATACCGTAAAACAAGGCACGATGCATAAAGGGACACACGGACATTTTTCACATTGGTATCTGGTTTGACGACGGGTTTTATTTTTTGTGCACACTACGCAGTTTTTGGGCGGATTTTTTACTCGTTCAGTGCTTGGAATGAAACAAGGACCATGATATGATGCACAGTTGACAGTGACGAATACGTAAGGAATTGTTTGGACTCGTTTTATATTTTTCAAAAATTTTAAAAATTAGGTCCATTGGAAATTCGGCAATTTTAATATTTTTTCTGCGAAATGGCGATGAATACTGTGTGAATTTAGTAGGGCCATGTCCATAAAATGAAAAAATAATTTTTTATACCACTCGGTACTTTTTCTAACACATTCAACCGAACTAAGTAACATATTAGTTTTATCAACGCCGCCCATATATTTGTTATAATCTAAAACACACCCAGGTTTCATTTTTTGACGTTTACTGGAATAATCCATCTTGTTAGTTAACTCCATAGACGCTTCGTGAATTGTAGAAAGCATCATTACTTCTTTTTTATCACACCATTTTAAGGCAAGAAGTTTCTCAAAGTTTTTAAACATCTCCGAATCATTCTCCATATTTAGAAGAAATGACTTTCTGTTTGATTTACTTCCAGTTGTACTTCCGCATGCTGCAGTTTGAAATGTCAATTCACCTTTTTTTAACTTTTCTGGAAAATAAGGCAAATTTGTTCTGTTTTTCCTTACCGTTCCACACCCAAATGGCACAACACGTCCTCAGGACGTCCGTTTTAGATCCTATTCTGGTCCGAATGTCCTGGACCTATACTGGACGTCCTCAGTACGTCTTATTTAGGACAAAACAGGGATATTGAATAAATGACGTCCTCAAGACGTACCAAGGACGTCCTGAAATACATGGTATATTTTTTTATATTTAGCCCATCCCAGATATGAATCAAAGAGTTAAGAGTGGACCATTTCTCCGCTATCTGGTGACAAACTTAACTTTTATTAACAACCATCTCTTGTTAATATTTCCGTTGCCCAACTCTGAAGTAAACAAATGCCTACAAAAAAAGAAGACTTATAATTGACAAATTCGAAAAACCGCGCAAAATCAAAACTATCTTCTGTCGTTGTCTAAACTGTACGGTTTTTTAAAGCTCTATCTCTCTCATGTAACCGTAATTCCTGAGTGTTGTTGTACAAGAGAGATAGAACTATTGAGGCCTTGTGCAGTATAGATAAAGATGAAACATGATTTGTAAGGAATGCGTTCTCGTCCACTCGTTCGCGCCGAAGCCGAAGTTCTGAAGTTCGTTCATGCATGTATTAACCTAAAAATAGCTAAAAAATTTTGGATGCTTTTCTTAGAAGTAGCGCTACATTTGTTTTATATGTGTTACCATCTATTCATGTGTATTATTTGTAAGTGATTAGTGATTGTAGTGTTTTATAGGTAGTTGTTTCTTAAGAAGGTAAGGACCTATAATAAGTAAATGATGCAAAAATATTACATGCGTGCCAAGCGTACGGCTTCTACATCTACATCGACTAGCTGTATTCCTCATGGATCGGCATCTAGCTTATCAGTTGAAATACGAGATGATAAGAGACACACGAGATGATAAGAGACACGAGGTTCAGGAATTACCCTTACAAAATCCAATAATTATTAAGGAAACAAATTTGCATCCCAACCTGCAAATTCCTCCTTCGATGAATAATGAGACTTCTGTTCTAGAGCCTGCTCAATTTTTATCTACCTGGTCATTAAAACATAACATTTCTCATATAGCCATAAACGATTTATTAAAATTTTTAAAAAATCATTTTCCTGATCTACCTGGAGATGCCCGAACATTATTAAAAACTCATAGATCAATTATAACTAAATCTGTACCTCCAGGGATGCACTATCACTTTTCTTTAAAGTCTTGTTTACAAAATTTGTATTATCAAAGTATTGCTATGTTTAAAGATAAAAATAGTTTTGAAATTGATGTTAACGTAGATGGGTTACCTTTGGCCAAGAGCAGTGGAAGTCAAGTATATCCAATATTATGTAAATTGAAAGGTACTAAATTTGTGGATATGGTTGGCATCTACCATGGTTATGAAAAACCTGAAGATGCAAATATTTTTTTAGAAGACTTTGTATCTGAACTTATTAACTATATCAGTAATGGTATAGTATTAAATGGGAAACATTTTTCTGTAAAAATAAATTCAGTTATTTGCGATGTACCAGCCAAGGCATTTATAACATATACAAAAGGACATTCTGGTTATGATTCTTGCACAAAGTGTGAAATAAAGGGTGTATATGTTAATAATAGGATTTGTTTTCCTCGGGTATACTATATTTGAAAATCAAGAGAGAGTAACTTCCCAGAATAAAAAGTAATTCGGTATGCAAAACTATAGTACAGTACGTGCGGTAAAACTTCAATATTTGTAATGCATTCTAAATTGTTTTTGTTAATTTCAATACAAAATTTATTAAATGTCTTGGACTATCACATTATTTTATGATCTTTCATTGTTACTACAGTAGGCCTAAGAGGATTAACGTGCGTCATAGGCGTAACCAGAATAGAAAGGGATAATTGTTATTTAACGAGCTCCGAATGGCAACAGCTTCTAATGACAGATATTTTGACTTAAATAGTTTCTAGAAATGCAGTTATTTGATTTTCGATAAACGTGACAAATAGTAGTGACTAAAAATGGAAGCAGTTTGTGAGTATACGCCAGTGAAAAAATTAAAATTAGACCATTTATCGCTCAATGAAAAGAGTGCTGTAGTGAATGTGTACCACTATTTTAAACATCAAAATCCCTCAAACACTATTGACAGTGTAGTTGAAACAACATCTAAGGCAATGGGATATGGAAAATCTACAATATATAGAGTTCTAAAGGAGGAAAAATCAGGTGGAGTAACCTCACCAAAGCCGAAACTAGGTAGACCAAAACTATTAAAAGTCAACGTGGACGAGTTTTTTAAAAATGCTATTCGTAAGCTTGTTCACTCATTTTTTATAAACAAGCAAATACCAACTTTAGATAAAGTTTTGCAAGCCATTACGAATGATGTTGATTTACCCACAATAAGCCGGGATAAACTATGGAAAGTGTTACATGAGTTAAACTTTAAATTTGAAAAAATGGGCAGACACTCAATGCTAATTGATTCTGAAGAAATTGTATGTTGGAGAAGACAGTACCTCAGAAGAATACAACAAGTTAAAGCTCAAAATAAAAACATTTATTATTTAGATGAAACATGGGTTAATGAAGGACATTGTGTAGGAAGAGTTTGGAAAGACAAAAATATAAAATCATCCCATCAAGCTTTTCTAGAAGGATATACTACTGGTTTTAAGGAACCTATAGGAAAAGGTAAAAGATTAATTATTTGTCATATAGGCAGTACAAACGGTTTTTTTGAGAATGGTTTACTCTTATTTGAATCAAAAAAAACCGTTGATTATCACGAAGAAATGAATGGAGACGTGTTTGAGGAATATTTTGAACAGATGATTCAATTCATACCAAAAGGATCGGTTATTGTAATGGACAATGCAAGTTACCACTCCAGATTACTTGAACCTTTACCAACCACTAAATGGAAAAAGGGTGAAATTGCAAAATGGTTATCTTCTAAAAATTTAGCCTTTGACAATACAATGCTGAGGGCAGAATTGTTAACTATTGCTAAAAAACATAAGCAAAATTATAAAAAATATAATATTGAGGAGAAAAAAACGAGAAATTGAAATCCTTCGTTTACCACCCTACCATTGTGAGCTGAATCCGATAGAATTAATATGGGCTCAAGTTAAAGGTTATGTTGCCAGAAATAACACTACTTTTAAATTATCAGATGTTAAAAATCTCTTCAATAAGGCAATATCTGAAGTAACAAGTGAAAAATGGCAAAAATGTATTAGACACGTTACAGAAATAGAAAAAAAAATGTGGGAGCTAGATAACATAATTGATATTACTATAGAGCCCATTGTAATTTCTCTAGAATCAGATGGTGAATCTTCTGACACAGAGTGCGAGGAACCATAACTTTAAAATTATTAATTTATGTACTTTAATTTTATTTTTAGATTTTTATTTTTTAAGATTTAATATTGTCGTATTTTTTGCATGTTGCTCGTCAAATTTTATCCTTGCGGTTGGTTTTTTTTTCTCATATACCTACTTAATTGTTTTTTTAGCTCCTCATATTAATTTATAAATAATTGTAATTATCTGTACATATTATATACATATTTTGTAAATAAACATATGCCTAAAACAAAATGCCTAAAATAATATTGACTTTTTCTTCATTTTACCCAAATTAAATTACTACTTACGAATTATGTTTATCTATCTAAAATTGGTAATCTAGGTATAAATAACTAAAACAAATTAAATATTTCTATTTCCATATTAATTTAATTTTGAAAACGCACGTCTATGGTTTACTGCCTTTAACACTGATAACTGCAAAACATTTCTGGGAATTTACTCTCTCTTGATTTTCAAATACAGTATAGATAATAATAAATTACGAAATGACAAAGATTTTAAAAATAAATCTCAATAATCTCATCACACTGGGGTTTCCATTTTGGAAAATGTTCCTTCTCTTGATATGGTGAATGATTTTCCATTAGACCCCATGCATTTAATTTCATTGGGGGTAGTTAAAAAAATGTTGGTTTCATTGTGGTGTTTTGGAAAACCATCAACCAAATTATCATACTATAATATTAGGACAATATCAGATCAACTAATGACTATTGCAAATAATGTACCTATAGAATTTAATCGAAAACCAAGAAGTTTGTCTGATGTGAGAAGATGGAAAGCTACTGAATTTAGACAGTTCTTACTATACACTGGACCTTTGGTTCTAAAAGGTCAGTTAAATACTGACAGATATGTAAATTTTATAACTTTGCATGTTGCAGTAACTATTTTATCGAGTGAATATCATTTAAATTATTACGATTATGCTTCACAACTTTTAACATACTTTATTGAAACTTTTATTCATATTTATGGACGTGAACATGTATCGCATAATGTACACAATTTATTACATATCACTAATGACGTGAAAGATATGGTCCATTGGATAATTTTGGTTGTTGGGCGTTTGAAAATTATTTACAATCAATTTTAAAAAAAATAAGGAAAAGAGATAAGCCCTTGGCCCAAATTGTAAAAAGGCACAGTGAAAGTCTTAGAAATTTTAGTTGTGATATATTGTATGCTAAAACTTTGGCTCAAACTATTCCTGTTTTTGAAAATGAACATTCAGACGGACCAGTGTATGATAATATAAGAATAATAAAACAATTTAAAAAGCTCATTTTACCAAATTTTTCAATTCAACTAAATGAAAAAGATAGCTGTTGTTGTTTTGAAGATGCAAATATTGGCCTAATAGAAAATTTCGTTTTAATTGCAAATAATACCTATAAAGTTTTAGCCAGAAAGTTTAAAAATAAACGTGACACATATAAGCAACCATGTCCATCCTCAGTTCTTGGCATTTATTGTGTATCTGCTCTTGGTCACTTAGAAATATTTGATATAAAAGATATCAAATTTAAATGTATTAGATTCTTACTTCAGAACGATATCGTTGTATATCCCTTGCTTCACACAATATAATTTTTTTAAGATTTAAGATTTTATACTTTAAAATTGACAATTAATTGTAGTTGATAAAAGGTTACCGGTTTATGTACAGCAAAGTTTACTTTGTATTAAAACTTGCTTAAAACTGTCGATGTGGTTTAAATAGTCAAATAACTTATATAGCGTAATGTTTCCTATCTTAAATTATATTTTTAACTATTATCAAAAACAAATGTCTTAATTTAATATCATGTTTCTTTTGTAGATAATTACTCAAAAGCTAGAGCCAAGGCCAAGGTTGCAGAGGACAGCTGTCTCAGTGACCTTCTTTCAGACCAAGGCAACGGAAAAAGGCGAAGGGTTCAAAAAATACTGTCCAGTTCATCATCAGATGAGTCACAAAATGTCAGTTTTAAGATTCCCATGCCAAAATTTTCATTAAATAAGACAACTAAAGCGTCAACGTCACAAAATGAAGGTGGGTTAATATCATTGAGATATAATAACTCAATGGTTAATTTTCATTTCAAAGTTGTTATGTCATCATTCATTGGGTTACTATTTTGTTACAAAACCTTCAGACCTCAATATTTCAGAATCTGATGTATTCTCTTCTACAACTATACCATATATACTTGTTTACCAATTTTTTTACAATACACTCCCTATACCTAGTAGAAAATGTTACATGGTTATAATATATATATATAAGTATGTTGTACATAAAAGTAACATACAGAGGTTTTTCATTTGGAATATTTATACAGGATTTTTTGTACATATATCTGAAAATTTGTTAAAAGTGATAGAATTCTATTTATGAACTTATTGTCCAAAACAAAAAAAAAGAAAATTACAATCTTTCTGATATTTTTAGATGAATGCAGTGAAGGTAATGTGTCGCAGAATGGAAACTGCTGCATTCAACAAGGTAATCCACCGCTTACATTCTTTTAAATAATTCTGAGTAATTTCAAATTAATTTATACATACTAATTCACAATAATTTATTTTCATAACTGTTTAACTTTTCTAATTAATAATTATTATTTTTAGAACACCAAGTTTTAGTAGAAATAAAAAATCAAAACCATTTTCTAAGGGGAATATTGGTAGATGTTCTTAATGAGTTAAAAGACATTAAAAAACATGTACAGATAAATAAAACTGACATAAGTACTCAATCTTTATTTGTGAAGTACAATATAATATTCCCTATTTGCTTAGAAGAGACTTTAACTGAATTTGAGGAAATTCTAAAAAAGGAGGAAAACTTCAATGAAGCAGTAAGTATTATAACAAAATTTCAAAAACCCTAGTTTTGTAATCTTAATATTTTCAAGGGTATATTATAAATATAAAAAATGCAAATTGATGTGATTGTAGACAATATGTCATATTTGTTGTAGATGATAGAATTGTCCAAGTTTGGGGGAACCAATTCATACAATTTTATCAAGAGGCCGATATCATCCCTCATTTCTGACTGCATTTTGATAAAATACAGTTGGTTGGGAAGAAAGGGAAAGGGAAGGCTTGAAACCATGCAGATTGCGAAACTGATCATTTGTAAGTATTTAAATCCAATATATTTTTAAATTTAAACTTATTTTCAAAATTAATAATGACTTTGTTGAAGGAGACTATAAGATTACAAACTTTAAGTGCGGAAAATACTCGAAAAAGATATTAAAAAAAAATCCTATAAAATTCTCGTCCACAAACACTTCGTTTCTGAGATACATAAAGTTATTATTTTTTAATCCATGTAAATATTTTAAAAATAACTTTAGCACATTGTATCTCAGAAGCGAAGCGTTTGCAGACCCATACTCACAGCAAGGTTGTTCATTTTTTGTGAGTAATATCTACCTCGAAGTTTGTAAACTTTTAGTTGAAACGCCCTATATAAGATAAACTTATATATTTTCCTCTTAATGAAGGAAAGATCTAAAAAACAGAATATGATATTGTTTATCATATATTTTAGATCTTATATTTCAATTTTCTTGTCTCTACTTTAGTTATATTTTTAAATGTGCGATTTCAAATTAGTTCATTTTTAGGTGCTGCTGAAAAAAGTGGGATGGCTCATAACAGAAGAGACGTGGAAGCAACCATCCAGAGCTTCATTAAAAGAAGCTCTGAAAGGCTTAGTTCCAAAGAAAATAAAAAAAAATGAAAATATATTTGTTTATAATAATATGTTCAATAAACGGATTATGTGATATATTTTTTGCCTTATTTTTGTGACATTCATAAAACAAAACTATCTTTTATTTAAGATTTACAAAAGTCCTGTAGAGGTCTAGAATAACATCCTAAGTACGCCCGTTTGGGACGTCCTGGGGATAGATGAATTTGTAACAAAAGACGTCCTGGGGACGTCCTAAGTACGTCCCAGGACCTAAAACGTACGTCCTCAGGAAGTCTGAATGTCCGTTATCGACGTCCTCAGGATGTCCTTAGTACGTCTTTGTGTTATCTGGGCATGCACCTGTGTTTCTATCAAACAACCATAGAAAAAGTAAGGGTTCATCAAAGAAGCAACTACATCTCCAGATTTACCTAAATCTTGAACCTTAGGACACTCTGTAGTGGCTCCAGTATATACAATAAAATCGCAAATATAGCCCGTTTTGCAGTCCACAATTAAAAAGTTTGATGCCAAATCGATGACGTTTGTTGGGTATATATTGCTTAAAATATAAGCGGCCTTTAAAAAGTAATAAACTTTCATCAATACAAAGTTCTTGGAAGGGTTCAAAAACATTTTTAAAGACTTTTCTAAAAGGATCAACGAGCAATCTTATTTTAAAAAGGCCGTCGTCAAGTGCTGGATTGTCATTATTGCAAAAATGTAACATTTTTAAAATATTTAGGTATTGATCACGTGACATATTTCCCGCAAAAAAGTTAGTTCTTATCATAGGATTGCTACACCAATATTCTGATAAAGATAACTTTTTTACACGAGGCATGAGATAAGTAAGTGCCATAAATATGTAAAATTGATTTTTGTCAATATTTTTCCACTTTTTTATTCGTGACTTTGCTTTAATATTAGGATCAGCTAACTGCTGTTGACCGTAACGATTTATTTCAATTACTATTTGCTCTACAATTTCAGGAGTAAAAAATACCTCAAAAATATCCAGTGACGTCGAATTTCTATTTAGACTATCTTGCTTACATCCGGAATTTGTAGCGTCAAATTTGAATGTTTTTGGAACCAGCTTGGATTTTTTCCAAATAAAAAACTTTTCTGTTGTTTCTGGTTAGACATATCCTCCTTCGCTGTCAGTGTCGGTTTATTCCTCATCTGAGATGTCACCAACCTCGTCATCAGAAAGATCATCCTCACTTTCCAATAAATATTTTTGAAGTTCTGCTTCAGTTAATCCCTTCTTACGAAACATTTTAAAGGTAATGTACCAACTGATAAAAGTTCACTTCAAAATATCTCGCCTAATCACAAATATAATAAGAATCAAATAAAACAAAACGTCACTCAGTACCAAACGGTAAATTATGACTAATGAGTTACAGCCTGGCCGGTTGAAATAAAAGGAACGAAGTAAATCACGCCGCTAATTCTTCTAATTGGTCTAATTTTTATCCCACTCTTTTTAGAACCACCGTATTCACCGTATCACTCACAAACAAGACATCCGCAATGAAAACAAGCATTTATTTATTAAAAAATTATATACAAGTAGTTAGCACTGGTGGAAAGAAAAATTGAAACTTATATACAAGTGTTCAGCAATGAGGGCACGACTTCTGACAACTTATATATAAGCTATCCGCAGTCAAAGGGTTAATGTCTACATTTCTGTGCCTACCAAGCAAACGTTCTTTACAGCATTTAACAGGAGAAATAGTAACCATTTAATGATGCAGTTTTTACAGCACTGGAAATAAAGGTAAAAACAATGATTGAAGTTGATAAACATTGTAGCATATGCATTGATGAATGTCATTATAATCAAATTTGTTTTATAATATTAGTCGAGACGAAATTACTGGTCTGCATGATACTGGAATGGGCACAAAAGAATCTTTATATGCCCAAAATGCCTTGGTAATAATATATAATAATTGGAACCAGCCGCTAGCCTACTTTTTCGTTAACAGCTAGTTTGCAGCTTTGCAACTTAAGGATGCAATTGAAAAATGTATTGTGAAATTATGTAATATGGGTTTAGTTGTAGATGCCATTCTAAGTGACATGGGGTCTAATTTTACAGAACTATCAAAAATACTAGGGGTCATTCATAATAACTCAGAAATTGAACTGTGTGGAAAAAAATACTTTTTTGTTTGATGTTTGCCATCTTATTAAAGCTACACATAATAATCTTTTAAAAAACGTAATTTATTTTAATGATAAACAAACTTCTTGGTCATATAGGATATAACTGTCCAAAATCCATTTAAATATGTTTGTGGATAGTTAAGAAATTATTAAATGTTCACAGATGCGATCTACAGTTGAATTCAAATTATTTTAGATTATCTTATCCGGCCTATACTAACTGCCCCACGGAACTACCTGGACACCTTAATCCCAAGTACTTACTGCCCCATCGGCAAGAAGGTTGGGGATTAAGTTTTAATGACCGGAAATTTAAATACAAATATTTTTAATTCATGTAATAGATTTGGGAAAACCACATTTCATTATGGTTACAAGAGAGGGCTAAATCCAAAGCAAATGAATATTTCTTATTGGTCGGTATTTAGGAAAACCAAATTTGATTATAGTTAAGAGTAGGGATAAATTTAAAAATTTTCAGTTATTGCAATTATTACGGTATAGTTTTGTCTGTTAGAATTTGTTTCGTGCTGTTAGTGTTTAACTTTTAAATGGCGAATCCAACGACGATGTTTAGTCAAAGGGGAGAACTTATAAATAAACTTTATTGTTGTAATAAATTGTGATAGTTTCATTATTTAATAATTTCAAATTTTCGCTCTCAGGTAGCGTGGGGCAGTTCGTAGTCGCTCTTAATCCTACTTTAAAACTGATCCCAATAAAATTTAGGTAGCGTGGGGCAGTTCGTAGTTGCCCATCTTATCTTTATAGATTGTGTTAAATGTTTATAATGGACTAAGTTCTAAATTACCAAAGTCTGAGGTCATAAAAGAAACGATCATTTTAACAAAAGTTCATCGATCAACTGTTTACTATATTGTGAACAAGTAAGAAAGAAAGAAAGAAAAGAAATGATAGTGGAAAATTCCGTATTATTGAATCTCATCTCCTGGAACCAATAAGTAAAACTATTTATGAGATGTATAGTTATAATAATTTACCAACAATTGAGTTTGTGTTCTGAACTGATAAGGAAAAATATTTTGCAATCGTGTTCTAAATCGACCTTTAGACGATTTCTTAAAGCCCATGGTTTCAAATATAAAAAAATCGATAAAAGGCAATCAATTATAGAGAGCAGCCGAATACTGGCGTTGAGAAACGACTACATAAGAGATATTTCTAGATATAAAAAAGATCGTTTATTTAGATGAAACATGGTATGACACACATGATACAGTAAGGCGGCTCGCATAACAAAGCAATACGCAACTAGAAACAGGCAACAAGCAATAAGGGATAATATTGTCGATACGTATTTCACATATTCACATATCGGGGTTCGTACACCGACACAACGTGATATCGTTATCGCCTGTCCAGGGCAATCTATGTTGCTAGCGACACGGCGTGCGTATTGAAATACAATATAATTGCCTATTTGTTGTCAACATTTACAAAATATAAGTTGGTTTGTTTTTATTTTTGGTGTGCTTTTTTATATAGTTAATTACCTTTTTTAGTATTATTATTACTTTATTATTGAACATGTCGGACGATCCTGCTTTTAATATAAAGTTTGTGGAGATGGTGGAAAAGTACCCATGTATTTACGACTATACACGGCAAGACCATAGCAAAAGAGATGTAGTGGAGAAGTCGTGGAGTGCCATTGCAAGGGAATTAAAACTATCTAGTAAGTAGCAGGTATTTATTTATTTTTACAATTTTTGATTACACGGTAAAATTACCTTGCCAAGGTAAGGCGTTTTCAGGTTTAAAAAAATAAGATTTCAAGTAATCACGTAATTCAGAAGCAGACTGCTTAACAGGTGATACTGGTGGATTTCTAAGTGTCGGGTTATCTTTCACAATCTGTGGAATTGAAAACCTACCCTCTTTGAGTTTTATAAAATTATGGAGAACACAAGCACTTTTAATTACTAAAATCGCTGTGTCCTCTCGATATAATATTGACCTTTGAAAAATTTCAAATTTAGATGCTAGCATTCCGAATGCACATTCTACGCTCTTTCGGCCCCTTGATAATCTGTAGTTAAATATTCTTTTCTCATTATCTAAAATCCTTCTTGGATATGGTCGCATCAGATTTTTTTGTAATGGGAATGCCTGGTCTCCTACAAAGTAAAATGGAAAATCTACATCATCATTTGGCAATGGTCTTGCCTTTGGAATAAGAAGTTTTTCCTTGTTTAGCAATCTTCCAATAGTGGAAGACCGGAAAACTGCACCGTCACTCATTCTACCTGCTTCACCGACATCAATGGTTAGAAAAATTCTCGTAATTATAATAGTGCGATCCGGTGTTGTAAAATTTTTTTATTCGGCAATGCTTCCCATCGATGGAGCCTATGCAGTTTGGAAGATCCCATAGTTCGTAGTACCGTTGTGCCGTAGATTGCCAAATTGCCTCTGTTGGAACAGGCATAAACAGTGGTTGAAGAACGTGCCATATAGCCTTTGTACATTCTTTAACAATTAATCCTATAGTAGTATCTCCTCTCATAAATATATGGGCGAGGGCCTTAAAACTACATCCTGTAGCCAGATACCTGCAACAAAGTTATATAATTATTTTTTTTCAGGTTCCCAATGCAAAGAAAAGTGGAAGAATCTTCGAACGGCCCTTGCAAGAAGCATGAAAAAACCACCCTCAGGAAGCGGAGCCAAGAAAATTAAAGATTATTACTTAAAAGATGTAATGCAGTTCGTTACGCCGTTCATGAAATCCAAACCGCAACAAGGAAATTTATATACAGAAACAGAGCTGTTTAAATGAAGAATATAGTGAATCTGAGGAAGCAGAGATGAATAATGACGATAATTCAGAAGAAGATATTACAGCCTCAGTAGAGTCTCAAGAGAAGCACACAGATGTCACAACTGTCGTTAAAAGTTTTCAAACCAAAATTCATGTAATGCAGAGCAATGTTCAAATACTACAAGCATTGGACCTTCTGAAAAGCGGAAGAAAGTTTCTACAAGTACCTCTAATGAGGCTGATAAATGTTTTATAGACTTCGTCAAGGCAAAAACCCGAACACCCCATTCAGATAAAGAGAAGTCTAATCCAGACCTGCAGTTTCTAACAAGTTTGCTTCCAGATGTAGCAAAATTAACTGACTATCAAAAGAGACAGTTTAAAAGAAAAACACCTGAGCTTCTAGACGAGCTTCTGTGTGATGGTCCACTGCAAAGTAAGACTGTAGTAGTGGCATCAACACCAGCTCCCAGCCCTGCTTATTCCAATTGCTCAGCTCAGTCCAATGTTTCAACTCATTCAAGTCATTCGTTTTCAACAAGAGAAGATGAAGAACAAAGAACACCTGTACAAACATATATTCAGACCTTCGCGCCAGGTTTATCCGAAGGAAACTTTTGTTTTCGACTTTAATTTAACTATTGTAATGTATTTTTATAAGATTATTTTTCATTAAAATACTACTGTTTCAAATATATTAAATATACTTAATATACCTTACCTGAGTGTAATCAATACTTTCTCTTGTGGTGTGATCGCATCTCTATAGTTAGTATCTTGTTTGGTAATATAAGGTGCTACCATCTCCACTTGTGTTGAAAAAGTATCTGGACTCATCCGATAGCAGTTCCGAAACTGGGTGGGATGAACCTTTAATTCATTGGCCCATAAACTTGCTCCATGATTCTTGAGTACTTGAAAGGAAGGATGAATCCAATATCGTCTTCGTTTCCTATTTCTCCTTCGCCTATACTGCCACATTATTACTACTTCATCCTCATCAGACGACGACATTTGAGACTAGTAATTTTATTATTATTTATTAATTTCGTCTGCGCTAACAACGAAATTCTAGAATAAGCAAATAAGGAATATTATTGATTTGGTATGCGATATCAACGTAACATATATTGCGTGTTGCTTATTGTCTATTGCTAGTTGCTCATTGCTATTGCTTTGGTATGCGAGCCGCCTAAGGAAAAGTTGGACGAACGACAATAAACGTTGTAAAGCTGATGTTCCCTGTAATAAGGAAAAAGAATAATAATTTTGCAATGTGAGGGCGAAAGCGAATGGGTAGATGAAATATTGTTATCAGCTAAAAACATCAATGATTCGACGCTAGATGATCATGATGACATGGATAGCAATATGTTTGAATCATGGTTTGATAATACATTAATTCCCAAATTACAAAGCAACACAGTAATTGTACTTGATAACGCTCCATACCATTTATAGTCATAAACTTTCCCCCGACATTGAAAGAAATCTTTCAATCACCACATAATAGTGATTATTCTATCGGGAGAGGGCACAATTTTGACACTGCACGTTTTACTTCACCAGTGTTGGAATGGGGCCATGTTGTCTTTTATAATCATAAGCTTGCCAACCTCTACAATTGCGCATGCTCTGTCCAATCTTGTACGACTCTAAAGCTCCACAATATATTCCCTGAACCAGCGGGACCAAAAGTGCTGGAGTAACATTTGAATATGTTGAAAATTTGAGAGACGATTAACAGGCACCTCTCGAACATCTGGTTCTGGTAGCCCCACCATACGTCGTCCAATTAAAAAATGGGATGGGATTAAAATATCTAGGTCATTAGGACTGGATGAAATAGGGAACAATGGTCTGGAATTTAATACTGCTCCAACCTGTGTGAGCAAGGTTGAAAGACTTTCATAAGTTAAAGAAACTTGAGCCATGATTCGTTTTAAATGGTGTTTGCAGGAGCGAACCCCAGCCTCCCACAAACCTCCAAAATTTGGAGAACTCGGAGGAATAAATTTCCATGTAATTCCCTCATTTGCAAAAGTAGTAGCTAAATAATCTGAATTAACCCGTAAAAACTCTTTAAGTTCATTATTAGCTCCAATAAAGTTAGGTTAGGTATGTATAAAGTCATGTATATAATTTGTATAAAAAATAAAAAAACAAAAAAAAAGAGAAAAAGGGTTAAGGAATAAAAGGACCATGATAAAATATAAAGAATAATGTAAAGATGGCAGTAGTTTTATTTTCAAGTCATGCACATGGCTCATACATGGAGTGTAGTCCATTTTTTTAGAAGACGATTCTATAGAAGTGGAGATTTTTGTTACTGGCCCCCATATAGACCAGAGAAAAACTTATGTGCGATCAAAAAATGTGAAGCACTGAACACTCATTGGCCAAACCACAGGATAACATTTTATCGAAATGCGACATTTGGTAAGAGTTTATACTTTAAAATTGACAATTAATTTTAGTTGAAAAAAGGTTACCAGTTTACATACAGGAAAGTCTATTAATTTAATTTATCAAACTAGTATTGCTTAAAATTGTCGATATGGTTTAAATAGTCAAATAACTTATATAGCGTAATGTTTCGTATCTTAAATTTGTTGCGGCATGGATTGCCTCTTAATTTTAATTTAATACTTTTATCGCGAATCAGCTCAGATTGGCTATATTCAAGTGTAAAAGGACACACAGTCGTATTTGTACCTGGTACCAGTTCACATCGAGAGCAATATCAAGTGTGTGTGAAGTGCCCATGCCGGCCCATATAACGACGAGATTCACCCGGTAAGTTAATCTGAACTTTCGAATTGTTTCTTAAAGGCTTTACAACCCCATACGCTACATTTTTGGTTCTTCAAGCGAAAACTATTTTTTTACTTTCCCGGACCCATCAAAGGGAAAGTAAGGTGAACGAGCAAAAAAAAATCGAGATATCGATGGAAATATCCACTTTGAGGTCCCCCAAGAAGATTGAAACCATTTCCAGCACATGGTCTGTCTGTGTGTAATCTTTCACGATAACTGCCGAACCGTTTGACCAATCAAGCTGAAATTTGGTATGGAGGGTCGGTGTGTGCCTAGAATGCGACCATTAGATTTTGGTTTAAATTGGTACAGTAGAAGGTCCTCAAGACCGACATTGATTAAATGCACATGTAACAATTTTTTACTTTTTTTAAATTTTAAGAACAAACTATACACTTTCGTGCAAAATGTTGTAGCACAAAGTTTTAGAGCATAAAATTCCCTACAACTTTTGTTTAAATCTTTTTCCAGAATTTCGAATAGTTGCGCCACTAGAGGGCGAGTAAAAAATGTGCAAGTAGGTTTTCTCTAGTTTTTCTTGATTTTGAGAACAAACAATAAACTTTAGTGCAAAATGTTGTAGTATAACGTTTTAGAGCATAAAATTTCCTACAACTTTTGTTTTAAGCTTTTTCCAGAATTTCCAATAGTTGCGCCACTAGAGGGCGCATAAAAAATGTACATGTATGTTTTCTCTAGTTTTTCTTGATTTTGAGGACAAATAATATGCTTTAGTGCAAAATGTTGTAGTACAAAGTTTTAGAACATAAAATTCCCGACAACTCTTGTCTGAAACTTTTTTTAGAATTTCCAATAATTGCTCCACTAGAGGGCGCATAAGAAATGTGCATGTAGGTTTTCTCTAGTTTTTCTTGATTTTGAGGACAAACAATGCATTTTAGTGCAAAATTTTCTGATTCAAAGTTGTAAAGCATCAAATTTTCTTTAACTTTTATGCCTAACTTTTTATCGAATTCCTCATAGTTTCGCCGCTAAATGGCGAGAAAAATACACATTTAGGATTTTCCCTTTTTTAAAAAATGGAGGTAAATTATGCTCTTTAGTGCAAAATGTTTCAGTGCAAAGTTGTAAAGCATAAAATTCCCTACAACTATTGTATGAAAATTTTTCCCGAATTCCCAATAGATTTCACACATGATTTTAACCTAACCTAATTGTAGCAGTGTGATATACAACGTGCGCATGCGCAGCTTATGTCATCAACATTGAAAAATCAATTCGGTAGACGTATTCACCATCGGCTCGCTGTTTTTAATGTGTTACATAAATTATTCTAATGCTTAGAATTTTGTAATTAAAATAATAATAATAATTAATATATTATCTACGGTCGAGCCGGGAAAGTTCTGGGGTGACACAGCCGATTTACGATCCTATAGGTTTCTTATGTCCTATAACATTTTACTGCAAACATCTCATTCAAACTTTGTGGCAAGCTCATTTAAATTGGGATGATATTCCACATAGGTCTATTATTCTTGCATGGAAGAAATATATCGATGATCTTCCTGCCCTCGCTAATCTTAAAATTCCCCGCTTCTTTGCAAACAATTCCGCTTTAGTTGCCCCTTTGCAGTATCAATTGCATGGCTTCAGTGATGCTAGTGAGAAAGGTTATGGTTGTGTCGTTTATTTTAGGATTTCTGACATAAAAGGTCTTATCCATACGAGTTTTGTTTGCGCAAAATCTAAAATTGCAAAACTAACTATACCTAGACTGGAGCTTTCGGCTGCTATTCTGCTTACAAAGTTAATGAACTACATTTTAAAGGCGGCGCCAGACATGCGGCATTCGGCGAGTACCGAGCAACTGCTCGCCAAATGGCACGTAGTATGGATGGGTTCGTCGCTACTTGCCGATGAGCAATTTTAGTGTTTGTACAGTGCTCGTGTAGTTCCCGTTGTTTGTCGGTCTTTTAAGCAACATCAAAGGAAACGAATATTCGCCTTATTAAGCTCTGAATTTGCATCCACATATTCGTTCTTTTGCAAATAAAAGTCAATAGATAGTGGATAACTGTAGTAAGTACACCTATCGTTAAATTACCGGATTATTTTTTTATTATTTATTGTCGTAGAATTAAGAAATGGACTGGTCTAATGAAACAGTTTTTGAATTTTTGGAGTGGTATGAAAATGAAGCTGTTATATGGAATGCATCTTTACCAAACCACAAAAATCGGAAAGATGTTTATGATGCTTGGAAACGCATAGAAGTCAAAATGGGACAGAAATACACAGTCACTGAATTGAAAAAGAAAAAGGATTCATTGATGGCATCCTTTAGAGCCTGTTTAAATAAAGTAAAACAAAGCTTAAAAAGTGGAGCAGGGACCGATGAAATTTACAAACCACCGTGGTTTGCCTATGAAAAAATGGCCACATTCCTTCGCGATAAGGATCTTCCAAGGCAGACAAGACATACAGAAGTAAGTAGGTACCTAATTATTATAATTAACAAATTTTATTTCAACAAACACACCTATTTTAAAATAAACTTTTTACAAATATTATAATTTTGAATTAGCAGTATTGATCTTGCCAAGGTATCTTTCCGCTGGTTGTGAAGTACTCGGAAAATTCTTTTCTAATTTCTTTTGCATCCATGCTAGGTTTTCTAGGAATATTTCGCATTGGTAATAGGGATGTCATAGTGTCTGTATTTGCTTGACGCCAAGCGCCCTCTATAATGTTTCCATCTTCTTCAAAGTCAAAGGTACCATTTGGAGAATAGAGAGATCGGGATGACGTACTTCTTCTTAAAAAATTGTGTAAAACAACACAGGCCATAACAACTAATGCGACTTTATCAGGTTGAAGCAACATTGGCTTCCTTAGTACTCTAAATACATTAGCTAATAGTCCGAATGTATTTTCAACAACTCTACGTGCGCGTGATAGACGATAGTTAAATATTCTGTATTTACTACCTTTGTCATGTCTGCCTGGGAATGGTTTCATAATTGTTTCTCTTAATCCAAATGCGTCGTCTCCAACAAATACATAAGGCACTTCTTTATTTCTTCCTATCAGTGGCTCTGGTGAAGGGCAGTGCAATTCATTTTGCTCGATTTTTTGAAACAGACGAGTATTTCGAAACACTGCTCCATCACTAAGCCGACCTTGGCATCCACAATCAGCAAACATGAAGCAATACTCAGCATCCACTAGAGCCATTAATACTACACTAAAATATTGTTTATAGTTGTAGAATTCAGATCCAGAATTAGTAGGCGCTTGTATCACAATATGTTTTCCATCGAGGGAACCCATGCAGTGGGGAAAATTCCAATCATTGTTAAACTTTTCAGCTACACATTTCCATTCGTTAGCACTTTTAGGAATCTGAAACAAAAAAAGAATATTGTGAATAAGTGATATTATTTTAATAGTTTATTGTTTTAGGAGTTTTTGCCCGAAGAAAGTGGCAACAATAATGATGAAGAGGAAGCTACTATTGATACTGTTAACACGGAAATTGAAAGACCTGAACGGGATAATGTTGAAAATGACGGTATGTTTGCCAACACAAAATATTAATTTTACTGATCTAATGCAATAATTTTTTAATTGCAGCTTTGGTGTTGCCTTCGACGAATAAGTCTACATTTAAAGCTCCTGCACGAAAAAAGAGTAAAGTAGCTGAAGCACAAGAAATTAAAGATAAAATGGATAATGCGTATTTTTTATTACAAGCTGTAACTAATAAACCAGTCAAAGAACGAAATGTATGTTCCATATATGGCGAACTAGTAGCTGCGAAACTACAGGAAATGGATGAGCACACTAGGGAAATTTGTATGCATCGGATTGATAACATATTGTTTGAAATGAAAATGAATTCCCGTATGTCACATACTAATAATGAGATAAATCCTACTCGTCAGTTGAATATTTTATGTAGACATGACTCTAAACAAAGCTCACCATCACCTAGCTCCATGTCTTCAAGTTCGAACCTTACTTTTCCTCAACATTCGCAGTCACTTTTAGATCATCCAGCAGCATTCCATTCACCTCAAGAAACTTCATCACCACAGAATGTAACTCAAAATGCTGATATTCTTGCTGATGAGGATTCTGTGCCTTTGGTAACCTTTTTTACTAATTTTCAATAATGTTACTTTTAATTTCCTAAATAAACAGTTTTAGAAATTGTTTCTCGAAGGTTTTATTTAATTTAAAAATAATTACTTACTTTAACATAATCCTGTAAAACTGCAATGATAGCACTGCAAACTTCTGGGACTATTTCGGAAATAATTTGTGGTGAAACTTTGAACAAATAGTGAAGGCTTTTAAAACTGTCTCCTGTTGCAAGAAATCGAAGGGTTATGGCAAGGCGCTCATTTGTTGGAATCGATTTTCTCCACTTGGTATCTTTTTTACGAATCATTGGTCCCACTTTTGAAAGTAAATAATTAAAATCATCGCTCGACATTCGGCAAAAATTTTCAAATTTTCCGGATGGTTCCTTGAGCAGATCTGTTATTAGGTTTGTGGCACTATAGCTAAAACAAAAACATATTTAAACAACTGAAATATCTTGTTCAAAATGCATATAAAAATTAAACAATAACTTTAGATTTCAAAGGGCAGATTGAAAACAAAAAATTATCTCCAGCTTTAATACCTACGTTTGTCTGCTTTTATTAAGTGACACCATCCACCATCTCCTTCTTCTGGGCTTCTTCTTTATTTTGGTTAATAACACACTACCACAAGACATTACTATAAAAGAAGCCAAACTAACAACCAACTCTGCATCATTATCCATTGCAAGCCGTAAATGCACCTATATCAATACTGAATATTCGTTATTCCCATAGAGACTTCGTTATGTGACGAACTGCGAATATCTGATTTAGGTGCTTGCCATTTGGTGATTATTAAGCACACACTTGTCGAGTAACTCACATACTTGCCACTCGGCGAGCAGTCGCTCGGTACTCGCCGAATGTCGCATGTCTGGCGCCGCCTTAACGTGCTTCGCCGAATCTATTACATTTGATACTATTACTGCTTGGTCCGATTCTCAAATTGTTTTGCACTGGATTCATGGATCTCCTTCCAGATGGAAAACCTTTGTCGCCAACCGAGTTAAATTTATACAAGAAAACTTACCTTCTACTTCTTGGATTTACGTTGATTCCGCTAATAATCCCGCCGATGCCACCTCTAGAGGTCTGTTGCCTTCTGAATTTGTTAATCATGGTTTTCAGGACCGTCATTTTTATCAAAATCCCAAGAATATTGGCCTAAAGCTAATTTTTCTAGTGATTTACCTACTTTTTCCGGAGAAGAAAAGAAGGTAGTGTTGCTCTCCGTTTCGCCAAATAATGATTTCTTAGATGAACTTCTAAATCGCTTTTCTTCATTTTCTCTACTTCGAAATACTGTTGCCTACTGAACTTCTAAATCGCTTTTCTTCATTTTTTCTACTTCGAAATACTGTTGCCTACATACTCCGCTTTGCATTTAATACAAAAAATCCCCTCAATAAACAAGTAGGCCCTCTCGCAAGTAGTGAATTACATTCTGCTCTACTTGTATTAGTCAAATATACGCAATCATTGCATTTTGATAACGAATTAAACACTAACAAATTATCTAAACCTCTTAGAAAATTGCAAGTATTTCTTGATGACGACAATATTCTTCGAATAGGAGGTCGTCTGAAACATGCCTCTATATCTTATTGTTCGAAGCATCCAATTTTGTTACCCCGTTCTAGTGAGTTAACCACTTTATTAATCCGTCACTTTCACGAGACTCTCTTTCACACGAGTTTTCGTTCAACTTATTATTTGTTGTCCCAACATTTTTGGATTTTGTCTCCAAAGCGTGCCAGTAACGCTGTTATTTCCAAATGCATTCGGTGTTGGAAAACTAAACCCCGCTCTTTTCAGCCCTCTATGGGCAACTTACCTCTGTCGAGAGTTTCACAAGTCAAGCCCTTTTCCCATTCTTCAGTAGACTACGGTGGACCTTTCAATATTGTTATGAGTCGATATAGAGGAGTACGAACATGTAAGGCGTACTTATGTATTTTTGTTTGTTTCGCTACTAAAGCGATTCATTTGGATCTAGCAAGTGACCTATCTTCCGACGTATTTTTGGCAGCCTTACAACGTTTTATCGCTCGTCGGAGTAGGGTGTCTCATTTATATAGCGATTGTGGTACCAACTTTTTAGGTGCCAGTCGTGAACTCGCAAAATTAATGGAACAAGCCGCCGCGCGTGAAACCATTCAGTGGCATCCATCACCGGCCGGAGCACCACATTTTAACGGTCTAGCTGAAGCTGGGGTAAAGAGTGTAAAAACTCACCTCTTTCGAGTTCTTGGTGAACAAATTCTAACATACGAAGAGTTTTATACTACTTTAACTCTAATAGAATCTCTTCTAAATTCGCGACCCCTGACTCCCATGAGTAATGATGTCGAAGATATTCAGGCAATTACTCCCGGGCATTTTTTAACTTTAGAACCTGTCTCCGCTTTTCCTATTCCGGATTATACTACTATACCGCTTAATCGCTTATCTCGATGGCAATTAATGCAGCGCCTTCATCAGGATTTTTGGCGACGGTGGCACTGTGAGTATTTACATACGTTGCAGCAAAGAGGCAAATGGCTTAATTCTAGTGCTGCTCCGGATATAGGTACTTTAGTACTAATCAAAGTTGATAATTTACCGCCGTCTCAATGGTTATTAGGTCGTGTTTCGGAATTACACCGGGGGGATGACGGAATAGCCAGAGTCGCTTCAGTTAAAACGTCCAACGGGATATTAAAAAGGCCGTTGGTCAAATTGTGTCCTCTGCCTCTTGATTAATCCTATACAATTTTATTTATGTCTGTTTTGTCGCTTTAAAAATAGGGGTTATTCATTTTTATGTTTTGTATTCATTTTTTTTTTCTATTTTTGCTATAACTAGTAGTTAATTTCATTGGTTAAATGTTTGGATATTTTCATTTAAATTGTTACATTTTCGCGGGGCAGGAAATGTTGCGGCATGGATTGCCTCTTAATTTTAATTTAATACTTTTATCGCGAATCAGCTCAGATTGGCTTTATTCAAGTGTAAAAGGACACACAGTCGTATTTGTACCTGGTACCAGTTCACATCGAGAGCAATATCAATTGTTATCAAAAACAAATGTCTTTATTTAAAAAGGCCAAGGTTGTATAGGGCAGCGGTATCTTTCAGACTAAAGGGAACGGAAAAAGGCAGAGTCCAAAAACTACTGTCCAGTTCATCAGATGAGATTAATTATTACCGGCGCTTTATAGCAAATGTATCGTCATTAGAATCCAAAAACGCGATTTGTTCTGATACAACCCTAGTCCCACTGAAACACCGAAATTAGTATGTGATGCTTCAAATGTTGTAATGTACTACATAAACATGAAGTGAACTATTCTGTTATACATAAAGAGGCTTTAGCTATTTACTGGGTGTCCGGAAGTTTTACCAGTATTTAATGGCAAGCATTTTATTTTGTATTCGGATCACAAGCCCCTGGTAGCACTTTTTGGAGAAAATAAAGGTATACCTCAAATGGCTGCGAGTAGACTACAGGGATGGCGTTATTTTTGAGCGGATTCAATTACACTTTTAAACACGTTAAGGGCTCAGGAAACGGTGCAGCGGATGGACTATCGCGTATTCCACTAAAAGTCGGTGAAAACTTAGAAGACGAACTAGACTATTTTAATATTTTAGTTGAGGGTAAAGTTCAATTAAGTTCGTCGGATATAAAAAAAGAACTTCGTGCCAACGTTACCTTAAGTACTGTCTATAGGTATGTGAGAGTTGGTTGACTGCATGAAATATCTGATGAATTAAAACCAGGTCTCTAGAACTTAGCATTGACAACGATGTTCTAATGTGGGGATACCTCCAAAACTTTATGAGCAAATGCTAATTGAGTTGCATCGTGAGCATAACGGCATGGTCAGAATGAAGTCGTTAGCCCGTCGGTGGCCAGGTTTAGACTCTGATATCGAGGAATTTGAAAAAAATGTGATACATGTCAGAAAAATTCTATTAACCCGTCAAAGGCTTGTTTAATTAAATTTAATGAAGGGAAAAATGTATTCGATAGAATACATATCGATTTCCTTGGACCTTTTCATGGTAGTACTTATTTAATAATTACAGATTCTTATCCTAAATAGCCAGAGGTATATAAACTGTCTAAAATTGATTCATTCCATACTATTGAAAAATTGCGTGAGTTTTGCGAGCAGTATTAATTAGTACAAGGTGTACTCCCCGTAATGTACAACGCGTAAATTACACAGATATTAATTAGACATGACATAAAAAGCTCAATTTTAATGTTAATACTTTCAACGTGTTTGTATGAATATTTTTTGGGCTAGTAATAAACTGTTCGGTATTATATGGCATTCTGCACAGTATCTAATACTAAATGCTTGGTAAAAAATTCTGAATGCTCAGTACTTAATACAGAAAGATCCCATTATTTTTTATAATCCTGCATGCTAAAATAATGAATTTGCTCAGTAATTATGCCCGATATTTGTTAAAGTTTCTCCCCTTAAAAATATCGTATTATCGAATCTAACCTTAAAAAGTTCAGTTTGCTGCTTTGTTTTGCTAATTTCGTTTGGGTAATTAGTGTGATTTCGAGTGTGTTTTAGGGAATGTAAATTATGACAGCCCAAGAAATACCAGAATATACAAGTGATGCAGAAACCTTAAGTGAAACAGAAGCGACCAATGAGTAAGAGGCGAAAGAAAACAAAGAAAACGTGGAAAAGAGACCAAGTTTTTAATGATAAAGCATCGGCGTTAGAAGCAGTGAAAATGGATAATCGATAGGGCTTTGATTAGAAAAATACAGATACAGAAGGTAACATTAATGAAATATTTCGATGCAACAGAGTTAAATATCGAGGTGAACAATGTGAAGCTGGTATCTATTTACATTATCCCTCAACTAACAATTAAGTAACTTTATATAGATCTCAACTTGCTCAAACTAAGACTTTTCGATTTTGATTCAAAAATAAAGCCAAAAAAAAATTTTGAAATTTTGTCGAAAAAACAATTAACTTTGCCAAAAAACGAATGAGTTGAATAATTATTTAGCCTCAATAAGAAAATCGAAATATGGCCCTAGTTCGATAAGTCTTGGACAACTAGAGAAATTTTGTATCAATAACTTACAAGTACCTCAAGACGACGATGAGGCTTTCATAGTATCGTTTCAAGTATCATATGAAGAAACTCCTTCCTTTCGTTTCTTTATGTCTTCAAAAAATGTATTTAGATTGGCTATTAATGTTAGACACGTTCATAACAATGACACTTACAAATTAATTTCGTAAGGTTTCCTGGTATTAATTTTAGAAACAACAGACAGGCACCGTATGTTTCACGTTTTGGAGTGGCAGTTTGTACCTAGGAACAAACTGAAGACTTTATATTTTTATCCAACGCCCTAAAAAATCATGTTGAGGGTCATTAATCCCACTGTTCTTGTATGTGATGCAGCTTTAAGCATTGAAAATACTTTAAACATGTTTTTGGCACAGAAAGCAAAGTAAGGATGTGCTGGGCGCATATGAAACAAAATTGTAAAAAAGGCAGAAAAGCTTAGAAGATTTAAAGAAGATGTTATTAATATACTAGCAGATCTTGATCTTTTGCAATTGAGCAAAAATTAACAAGTATTCGATAAGGCGTATAAGGAATATATGTGTCCAAGTAAAAATGCTTTAGGGGCATTCAGTCGAGTTATAAAAGATGACTCCCATTTTTTCGTTTTGTAATACTTTTAACCCATTAGCACCTACAGATACCGTATGGTATAACAAAAGATATCACCCCTCTTCAGCCCGCTGTAATAGATGACGAAGACGGAGAATCACGCAGCGGCAGTTTAGGGTTTAGTTGACAGTTGATTTGGTATTCTCATAGGAACCTGTACGTTTCATGAAGTTTTTTTGGTGGTGAACGAGTCTTGAATCACGCATGCTTGTGGTGTACATAACACAGGTGTCTGGAAGGCTGAGACAGTTTTCTCACGAACACGATCTGCCATATTGACGGGAAATCGTTAACAAAGTCCCCAGGAAATAGAAAAAACTTACCTCCAAATCATACCTGTTCCTAAACGTGATTTTTTCGTGAATCCGTAAATATAAATTTCATGGTTGAATAAACACAGTGAACATTTTTCTTCATGGCTCAAATTCGGATATTTTGAACAACACACAACATTTTTTGGCCCAAAAATAGTGAAAATTGTAGCCAGAAAAATTCTCTTTCCGAATAACACATTGAAAAATATTAATTTTGACATTATATATGAGCAGAGCCACAAAATATATACTCATACTCGCTTTGCTTAAACAGCAGATTTTATTAACAAATGCTAAATATCCGACGTTCGGTTGGGTCGAAAATGTGCAAAAACATTGTCTCCGAATTTCAGAAAGATTTTAATATGATTCACGGATTTGTACATATAGAGAGTATACACAAAATCTTCCCGATTAGCATGTATTCGACCGCAAATATTTGTAAACAAATCAATATTGATTGAGTATACATATACATATAAATCCGTGTTTTTCAAAAGTACTAGCAGAAACTCTGTCATTCAAAATTCAATTTTCGAAGCGAAATAACGTATCATCTCCAGTATAAATATTTTGTACTTGTGGTCAATATAAATAGTGTGTACTTTGTTAAATTTTTTGTGATCATGCCGTCTCATATCAATCACCGACGTGATCACGATGAGAATAGAAGAAAAATCTGTGCTTTGCGCGTGTTCACGAAACAATCACTCTGTATTTTTGGCTTTTTTATGTTATTTTTCGCGGATTAAATGTGCACGTCGAACCGACCACTGGCGGAAACGGTCGACGGTAGACCTTCTTGGACAGTACGAGTTGAACGGTCAGAGCTAATAGTTTGCCACGTGCCATTTTTTTATTTTAACCGGTAACCGATCACTAATCGCTATATTACTTTCCCGGCCGCTATGCTATAAAAGAAGTGACTTTATCTTGGTGGAAGTTATCCCCCTCAGGAGTTCCCACGACTGACAGAAGAAAGATTAAGGTAAGACGTGCATGTACGCAATATTAAACATTACAGTCCATTCAATCTCACCGAAATCGAGTTTATCGTTAACAGTGCGGGAGGAAAATCAATCGTGGTTCTAAAAGTTTGGAATTTTTCCGTATCACAGCAGATCATGAATCGTCGATAAAAAAGTTTCTGAATAAGAGTTTCAATTTACAGGATCCTCGTTATCCCACAGGGGTATGCGTTACTTGCCGACTCATTCTGCAGGAACACAAGAAAAATGAAAGTAAGCATCCATTCAAAAGTATGCCGAATTGGGAAAATATTTTTCATCAAAAATCCACGAGAAGTAGTTCTGCACTGTGTGACTCATCGTGTAATTGTTACATTTGTTTGACAGCCAGTCACAAAGGTCGAGCAAGGACAGGGAAAAAATTGGCTGTCGGTGAAATACTCGATCCGCGCATAGTTATTCATCGTGATTATGGAGTAGATGCATCTCAACAATCAAAAGTAAGTCAAGCCCCAAAAAAGGGCAAAAGAAGAATTCAAAAGAAAAGAATATCACCACAAAGTTTTGCAGACTTTCTTTCCAAGAAGTGGGACGGGGCAAGCGTCATACTTGTGTCAAAAAACATCATCTAAGGCGAAAGCGCGGGAAAATATTTTAAAACTGATTAGTACTCTACCGGTGAAACAGAAGGAGCAGATTTGTTCATCTCTTATCTCACAAAAGTGAGCAGGCTCGGGATCGATAATGGTGATGTGCAAATTTCAACGATTAGTTTGAGCACGACTGGTCGCAATAAAACTATTTGGCTCAAGAGGACTGATGAATATGAATCACCTATATTTTCGATCGAAAAATTAAATATCTACCAAGTTGAATCCGAAGCATCGGGTAAACAAATGAAGAATTTAGCGACCTTTATTCGAAGTACAGCAGGGCGAAAATCTATACCAGCCTATTATACAAAGCAGGCTTCAGAGAGAGCTAAGCTGTTGGAAAATGTGTATTATTCTGGAATTTTTGAATTTGAGATAGAAAAAAACCCTGTCAAAAAGAAAAGACCTGTCATTTGGGGCAATGCTGAAGAAATCTTGGATACGGTAATAAGTAAACGCAATCTTATTGGCCATTACCTTATCAAAATAATGGCTGATGGTGGGCAAGGTTTCTTTAAAGTATGTATGACCATCATTCTAGAGGATTATTTGTCCGAATCCATCGCAGATTCCAGATTCAAATGAAGATTATTCGTCGGCAAAAAAACACAAAGTAGACAAAGTAACAAGTGTCCATAAACTAATTATGCTGGCAACAGTACCTGCGATCAAGGAGAGTTATGAGAATGTGAAGATATTATTTGATTTGATGAAAATAAACGACATTCCGTTCAAATTTGTGTCTGACCTGGAACTCTTGCTAATTGTCAACGGCCAACAAACAGCTACCTCCTCGTTCCCTTGCTCTTATTGCTTCGTGAAGCAGCAAGATTTACGCAATCGCACGGACATTAATAGAGTTGATCCTCCCACAAATGATGAGAACAACGGAGATTTTCTCGATGAAGAACTTGTGGCGAAGAAAACTCGGTGATCTGCGCAACGATTATCAAGAATTCGTATCTTTGGGTTGCGATAAAAAAGTTGCGAATAAGTCCAGGAATACCATAAATACACCTCTACTCGTCGAGGATGGTAATGTTCCAGTACTGAAGAAGTGCATTATTCCCGAATTGCACATTCTCCAAGGGTTTGTGAATCATTTGTTTTGGACAGCTCTCGTACCTCTTCTCGGCAAGGAAAAAGCTCTGCTATGGCTCCGGAAATTAAAATTGGTATCAAAAAACTATCATGGAGAGGCTTTCGAAGGGAATGCCTGCAGAACTTTACTTAAGCGAGCAGATGTGATATTGGACCCAGAAATCAGTGAGCACTTGGGCGGATCTCTAGCTCTTCAACCGTTCATTGCGGCTTTTAGAGCTATGGATAAAATTGTGCACTCATGCTTTGCGGTCAGGAGGGTTCAATCTGATTTGAGTCATCATATTAAAGATTTGAAGACAGCTCTTCTCGCAATAGACGTAACTGAAACTCTTAAAATTCACATTGCTCTATGCCACATTGAAGCAAGTCTCGAATTCTTGAACGATGATGAAGATTTTGGTATGGTCCGAGCAGGCTGGCGAATCGATACATAGAGAATTCTTAAAGTTTTGGAATATACGTAAAATTAATAATGTAGATGATCCAGATTACCTGCTTAGATTGAAAGCAGCTGTTGTTGATTTCTCGTCAAAACATATTTGAATTTCCACAGAAAAAGAACGAATTGTATCAAGTATACACAATTTTGTAATATATTAGACCAGACTGTTATTTCATAATATCTTCACTAAGTTGTACCAATTGAATAAATATGCAATAATAATCATGTTGTCAGTTCTAACAATGCTTTTCACTGAGCTAAGTATTTCATAACCTTTAGCTCCCTTATTTCATCCGTTAAAAAATCCAAGGGACAGTTTCTGGACATTCTCAACCCAACGGAACGTCGGACATTTAGAATTTTTGAATAAAATCTGCTTTTCAAGCAAAGCGAGTATGAGTATATATTTTGTGGCTCTGCTCATATATAATGTCAAAATTAATATTTTTCAATGTGTTATTCGGAAAGGGAATTTTTCTGGCTACAATTTTCACTATTTTTGAGCCAAAAAATGTTGTGTTGTTCAAAATATCCGAATTTGAGCCATGAAGAAAAATGTTCACTGTGTTTATTCAACCATGAAATTTATATTTACGGATTCATGAAAAAATCACGTTTAGGAACAGGTATGAATTGGAGGTAAGTTTTTTCACTTTCTTTGTTAACGATTTCCCGTCAATATGGCAGATCGTGTTCGTGAGAAAACTTTCTCTGCCTTCCAGACATCTGTCATAAATAATGGAACCCCGATGAGTGTAAGTACCTTTTTAATTAGTTCTGTATTATTTTGTGTGAATTGTGATATATTATTTATTGAAATATATGTGAGTAAACACCTTTGACTATAAATAAAATTTCTAGAAATTCATACGAGTTCCCTATATTGGGTCAAATGTGAATGATGCCATTTGGTACCCGTAGGCGTTAAGGTATTTAGTAGAATGGTACACCTACGTCACAGATCTGCGCGAACTCTGAACAGCTAAGCGCCTTCGAGACGATTCAGTACCGTGCACGAAATTATATATAGTTGGAAATCAGCACCACGAAATTCGATCATATACTGTGTACTCGAGATTAACATTTTAAAAAATATGTACAAGTGGGGAGGAATGACCTTACGGATTCAAATCTAGAGGGCTCCATTAAATTCGTAATAGACTATTTGACTTTTTGAAGCCATCTCAGATTGCTTAGTGGTGTTTATTGAGTCCATAAAAAGTGATTATTTTTGCAAAAAAAAAACAATTAAAAAGTGCAATTGAAATAGGGTGCCAAAACACTATTTAAAGCAATATGGCATCAAGTGCCGTTCAGTGACGTCACATTGAAGTAAACAATCATCTAGTGTCATACACAAGTTGAGTTAACGTTTATTTTTGCTATTTTTTGCTGTTACCCAAGAAAAAAAATGTACAAATGGTGGATAGTACCAGCGGGTAAAAATGCTACTTAAAGACACCATAAAAACTATTCGTAAGTGTGCCGAAAAAGCCCAAAATACGAAAAAAGTGGTTGCAACTCGCTCGCAGAAATCATCATGGTACAGTGAATGATTCAGCTGTTTTCTTTTGTAAAGATCATTTTAATGTAAGTAAAGATATTTATTATTTATGAGTATAACATTTTAAAGCTAATACTTCCATTCTATAGCTAATACTTCCATTCAGATGGAAAAAGACATGGCGAGCTACTGTCCGTATATTGGTAATTAAGGTCATTATTATAATTATAATATAATATTTATGATCATTAGTTCGTATAATATGATAACAGTTTGTCTTTATGCACAAATTGATAAGTGTTTTATTTTTGCAGAATCACTGCAAACTTGCGATAAAAGTACATCCACAGAACCCATTGTCACCGGTGAAAAATCGGTCCAATTTCATTTTATTGAAAAAGTTAATTTTAGAAGCAGGGGAGTGCAGACGAAGATTTCAACAAAAGATGTTTCTGTCCCTCCTTACAAATGTTCTACCACATCTAGCTACACTTCCCCATTTAAAATCAATCTATGTTATTACCATTTAAACCCATCTAAAAGTGGTGTTACAAATACAAAAAGGAGAATCAGCTTTATTGATGAAGAAAGATCAGACAGTGATATCTAACTGTATGCACAGGCTCCAAAACAAGATTTATCATCATCCGCAGTTGCTTCTTCCTCAACAATTTCAAACTCATATTGCTGATATAGATAAATTGAATTGTTTGCAGCATACTTTACGCCTTTTTGTTAAAAAACCTATAATGTATAAGGAATGTTATTTCATAGTTCACTTAATCGATAAACATACTAATATACCGCATGAACATATTTTATTGTGTTGAAAAAAAATTAAATTAAATAGTACTTTTTCTGAACTTGAAGATAATTTTGGACTGTCGCTCTCATATGGTAGTAAATTATTCTTGAAAAAAAGTAATTTATTTTTTAAATGTAAATACATACCATAGGTTAGAAGAGTTTTTCCGATAATAAAATGTAACTGCCACATCCATTAAATTCATTGTACTGGGATCCAATAACAACGGATAAAACATGTGATCCATAATTTCTTAAATTTGAAAAACTGAACTAGGAATTAATGAGAAGTTCCAAAAATTATTCAAAAGCTAAAAATAGAAAATTGTATAATATATACTATACATCAAAATAAATTTGCTTCTCTTCTTCCAGAGATAGGGAAGTCACAAAATAATCAAAATACGTAATAAAATTGTCAGCAGGAACCACTCCTCCTAAGATTTAATATAATAATGATAAAGATAGTAAGTGTAAATAATTCAATGGGCTTTTTCACAATATTTGTTATTTAAAAAAAATCATAAAAATAAGTCGTTCCACAAAAAAATTAATTTTAAATAGCACATCTAGAATACATTATAGAACATAGACCATTCTGAAAACTGAACGAGACATCGTGTTACGTCATGAGCGAAAGCTTATAACTGTTGTTTATTCGTTGGGTTTACGTCATTAAATCTATTGTAAGAAAATGTATTCTAAATTAAAGTTACATCCGGTATAATAAATTAAAAATCAAGACAGTAAAAAAATTATTGATCGTTTATGAGACAATTAAATTATTTTGACAACAGTTTTGATTAATAAAAGGTATAAATTGGAAAAACTGAAATAAAACACGAATTCAATAATCAAAATGGTTATATATAGAACAATTATAATTTAGAAATTATAAATAAGAAGGTATTCCAGGATGGGTTTGGTGGTATATCACTTTTGAACTTGGATCACATACAAGCAAGACGTTAAATTCCAAGTATTAAATAGACAATTTAATCCAAAAGGTGAAGAAACGGAACTAGGTGGATAGTGAGTTTTTATCGTATTAATTGTGATAAGTAATCTGTGATTTATGTTGTCATATAAATTGTAATTACTCTAGTTAAAGGTATGAATGACTGAGAAAAAGGTTAATTTTGTTGTAAACTGAGTTGCCTAATGTGTAATGCTTCCCTTGTCATATAAAAGAGAAGAGAATTTCATTTGTCAGTGTTTTTGTGTTCTGTAGTAATAAGTTGGTATCACGGTCTATGACGTACTTGTAAAATGTGGCGTAATGTATGGGATGGGCAATCAAGGGAATAAAGAAATATAGTAGAAATTATAAGGCTTTTAAGAAAAATACAATAAATTTTAGTATTTAATTTAACAATGATTCATTTAAAGAACGAAATTGTGTAATTTTAATTATTTAATAATTTTCCTAATAAAAGGTTAGTAAAATTACAGACAGTTTTTCCAATAATATTAGGAATAATATACTGATTATAGGAAATACCATTAATCAATCTAATCTTTAAATACATTTTTTTTTCTAAATTTAATATCAAATTAACCTAAAAATTTTTTTAACTGAACCCTGAAATAATTTGCTCTGATAAAAAAAAACTAGTCGAGCTTATCTCGACTGGTTTTTTTATCAACAGTAAAAGCACAAGAGCTTTTTTTAACGGAGAAATTTCTCTTTGTAACGAAACATTTTGGCAATCAGTAATGGCGAAAAAGAAGGTCGAGCGATTTTGCTAAATGTCAGTTTTTCGAGCAAAATTACTGATGGAGAAATTTATCCTTAAAAAAAAGCTTGAGTGTTTTTTGGCAAGATAAATTATCATCAGGATATAGTATGAACAACAACAATAATTATCTATATTGGTACAATTAAATTATTTCATTATTACTATTATTACTATTTTTTAACAAAACAAATAATTTTAACTGACAGAACTAACGTTAAAATGACGTGCCGACGCGATTCACAGCTACTTACAAATAAAAGAAAAATATTTAAAAAAAATACATTTCATCAAAAATTACAATGCCCACAAACTAAATATCGTAACAATATATTCTTTTAATAACCGCAGTTAAAATGTTACAAAATAAGCCCATTATATCATGTAGACACATAGTATTTTACATTTTAAGTTATTTTTTACTTCTATCCCAAGTAGCACAGAATATTGGTTGAAAGCTGAAAAATATTGATTCAACATCGCTATATTGAGTATTGGTAATTTCATATTGGTCCAATATTAATAGACATGAATTGAAAAATATACAATTTACAATATGGGTCCAAGATTGATTTATTGATTTATAAACGGTAATTTATAGAGTCAATATTAATTACATATGTAATGATATTGAGAAATAGATATTGCTTTATCAATATTGACTCGAGGTTGAATTTTTAATATCTGCACATATATGATTTGCAATGTAGGTCAAAGGATGTTTAATCAATTTTTGAACAATAATTTAAGGGATAATATTTATATATATGTATGTACACTGAGAAATTGATATTGCTTTTTCAATATTGATCCGGGGTTGAATTTTTAATATCTGCACATATATGATTTCCAATGTAGGTCAAAGGATGTTTTATCAATTTTTGAACAATAATTTAAGGGATAATATTTATATATATATGTATGTACACTGAGAAATTGATATTGCTTTTTCAATATTGATCCGGGGTTGAATTTTTAATATCTGCACATATATGATTTGCAATGTAGGTCACAGGATGTTTTATCAATTTTTGAACAATAATATAAGGGATAATATTTATATATATGTATGTACACTGAGAAATTGATATTGCTTTTTCAATATTGATCCGGGGTTGAATTTTGATTATCTGCAAATATAAAATTTGCAATATAGAACAAAGATTCATTTAATAATTTTTTTAACAATAATTAAAGGAACAATATTAATATATACTTATTTATATTGAGAAACAGACATTGGATTATTAATATTGGCCCGAGGTTAAATTTTTTATATCGGCACATATAGCAGTAACAATCAATAGGACAAAGTATGACTTATCCATTTTGAACGATAATCTAAAGTACAATATTAATAGATATGTGTGTATACTGAGAAATTGATATTGTTTTTTATCAATATTGATCCGAGGTTGAATTTTTAACATCTGGACATATATGATTTTCAATGTAGACCAAAGGATGATTTATCAATTTTTGAACAATAATTTATAAGAGGCAATATGTGTATAAACATTGAGAAATTGATATTGTTTTTTCAATATTGACCCGAGGTTGAATTTTGAATATCTGCAAATATAACATTTCAATATAGAACAACGATCGATTTAATGATTATTTTAACAATAATTAAAGGAACAATATTAATATCTACGTATTTATATTGAGAAACAGGCATCGCAATATCAATATAGGCCCCTGGTTGAATTTTTAATACATGCACATATATGACATTAACAATGTGTACAGGACAAAAAATGATTTATCAATTTTTGAACGAGAATTTAAAGAATAATATTAATAGATATGTTTGTATACTGAGAAATAGATATTGTTTTATCAATATTGATCCAAGGTTGAATTTTTAATATTTACACATATATGATTTTCTACATAGAACAAAGATTGATTTATTATTTTTTTAACAATAATTAAAGGATAATATTAATATATACGTATTTATATTGAGAAACAGATATTACATTATCAATATTGGCCAGAGGTTGAATTTTTAATATATGCACATATAGCATTAACAATGTGTACGAAAAAGAATGATGTATCAATTTTTGAACGATAATCCAAAGGGCAATATTAATATATATTTGTGCATACTGAGAAATAGATATTGCTTGATCAATATATTGATTCGAGGTTGAACTTGGAATATCTGCAAATGTAACATTTACAATATAGAACAAAGATTGGCTTATTAATTTTTGAACAAGAAATAAATATTGCTTTATGAATAATCAACCATGGATTTACTTTTAATGTAAGTATATCTAGCATTTGCAATATATGACCAATACTGATAATAAACATCTCATTATCCATGATTTAGCAATTTTTTAACAGTACCTACTTGATAGGTACATCATTCGTGAACGATTTACGAATAATAGTATTCATAAATGTTGAAAGAACACTGGACTTGTATTTTCTTTAAATATAAGCAACGAAGGACCAAACTCTTTAGGTAGGAGTTAAACCAAAATAAAAGAGTATTTGAAATAAGAATGTACTTTTTATTCCATTTACTCAAAGTACTAACATGAACAGAAAAATAATTATGAAACCGAAATCAAACAACTCATCACTTCACTCACTGTAAAACTATGTACATTTTTATGTTATTATGAAACCTCAGAAAACTTTTTTGTGTGTGTTTAATTACGCAACATTACAATTGTTTTAAGAAACTTTTACTATTTAAATGCGACTGCATCCTTAGACAGTCGATGAGCGAGTCCCGATCATGTCTGAATTTTAGCGGGTAGCAGGTGCAGATCGTTGGTAGGAGACACGATACGTGGTATCCAAATAACCTTGAATTCAGAATCTTAGCGGGAAGAAATATATTTATATTTTTTGTCTCTTATAATGATGGGATAATATGAGAGAACAATAATATTGCTTGCATAGCAACGATCGATTATGTATTTTGTTTTCGTTAACGGTATTTTGAAAGTAGAAAGAAAAAACGTCTGAGAGAAAGACGGAATGACTCTTGTGTTGAGTTTAAATCTATATATAGAATTTTAAAATATACAATGATAGACATTAGTATGAACTGAAAGATTAATATTATTAATTTTTAATGAAATATGAATTATTTGGTATTTTCTGGATAATATTCCAGTGAAATTTATCCATACTGCCCCGGCAGCAAAGATTTGGGAATGATTCCAGTGAATTCATCGTGAAAGAAGAAACGGGTGAAGAATAACCCTGAAAAAAGTAAGAAAAGACTAAACTCTTCCTTACTATTGAGTTCTCACATAACTATTGAGAAGTAGAAAGTACAGAATACTGTAATGAAAATTCATAAACACAAACATGAAACAATAAAATTAACTTAAGCGAAAAGCTTATAGTAAGACCACAGGTCCTTGTAGAAGGCTGTAGTGCCCTGCTTTGTTAGCAAAGCGTGTAAAGAGCTTCCTTATTAAAAGGAGAAATAAAGGCATGCATGTACTTATACAGTGGCTTCCTTGAAATTAACTTTCCTTCCATAAGGGAAGAGAAAGTGAAAAACCCCGTGGGAAACTTACCAGGGACGAAGTTGCCTTGCGTTTGTGTTCCCACATAACAAAAAAGAATACCCCAAGCAGCCCCCAGGTTCGACTGCTAAAATCGTTAGGTGCATTTCGCCTAGCAAAAACTAAAAATGTTGCTTGTGCATTTGTGACGCATGGCGACCACAACTGACAAGCAACAGGGTGGACAAATTATCAAACAAACACAATTCTGGGAATACAGAATGGGCTTAACGAAGGTCCATAAAGTGGCGAAAAGAAAATTGAATTTATACACATACGCATGTGGTTATTCCCTTAAGTCGGGCCACAGAGGCTTAAAACAAACTTAAAACATATACGCTTGTGTGACGCGCCGTAGAGCGAAACACAGAGGCTTAAAACAAAAGTAAAACTGTCATGATGCTGCCTATTCAAGGTCAGTCATCATGAGCAGGCAAATGATCAGTTCAGATCTGAAGTAATTAAAAGGTATGTGTGGGTCTTATCTCATGCCCGTGTGTTAATATCTTATTAACCAAAAGTTTTTTAAGAAATATTTTAAATTTTTAACAAATGTTTTGTAACAGCTGCTCGTTGCTCCAAAGTGAATTAATCATTGTATAACAGTGATATGACACTGTAAAAATATTATAATTAATTATAGAAGTAAACAATAATTTATTTTTATTTAGGAAGAATTTTAAAATACTAAATTAAGTGAGTTCGCCACTGCACTTCTGAAATTGTTATCATCATAAAAGACCTAACAATTTATTTTATTTAATTACCATTTTATGTAATTTATAAATCCATCAATAGGATTTATTTTAAATGTGCACGCTTATGTGCGTAACAAAAGGTTAATATTTTTTAAGAAAGTATCATGTAATCAATATGTGTAAAGTTTTGGAACTGTTTATGAATCCTTAATCAAGGATCTAGTTGAGTACGCCTCTGCATTGGGCAATAATTGTATAAACTAATTTATCACAACTAAATTTGTGAAATAGAAATGGAATCAACTTATTTATTGTAAGGAATACGCACGCCACTGAAAATAAGTGACCAGTTTGAGATTAATTTTAATTATATGAATTAATGCACGACATTTTATTGAATGTGTGCGCCACTGGGAAATAATTTCCGCAATAATGTTTAAATATTAAATAATAAACAAAGTAAATTTTAAAATTGAAATATTTTTGACATGTGAGTCAGAAAATATTAGTTGTGTACGCACCTGGATTTTCTTTTATCCGAGATGGTATAAAGAAGAATTATCATGAAATCGTGCAATTTAATTAAATGAAAACTAAATAAATTGTGAACGCCACTGGAATTTGGCATATTGGGAATTAAAACAATAGTTTCGACTAAAATGCGCTGAAAAAGAAAGTGTTGACAAATCCACTTATTTTTTCTGAGTTGGAGGTTGATCAGGTCTCCAATCATTAAAATAAGCGAATGGACATAGAAAAACAATGAAATAGTCATTATCACATTGGTGATAAGGTAGAATAATAAAATACTAGAAAAGAATACGAAGAAAAGATTTGAAATTAAATTCAAATTGTATAAAAATTTCGTGGACGTCACTGAAGTTTTTTGTTCTAACATCAAATAAATTTATTTTTGCTGGGAGCTTATGTTTTTTTAAAAATTATTTTATGTAATTGAGTTTGGAGTGTTATTTTTCACGGTCGAAATATTTATGCAATAGAAGCATTATTCATTCCGAATTGGAATATTAAATCATATGTTATGAAGATAAGGAAATTCGTGTATATACGAAGCAAAAAGATTGTGACTGTAATTTTTTAGTCAATAAACATTTAAAAATTTTATTTTGTCTTGATTAATTTAATGTAAATAGTTCGGTAAAAATATTATTAAAAGTAGAATTACTACAAAAGTAGAACATTGATTGTGGAATTTTCCACATGAAAAGTTGAGGAAAAAATTTCAGTCAGTGTGATTTCCGTAATAGGATAATCACTAACTAAATCTTTAAAAGATAGATTTGCAAATTAAAAATAGAAAGCGTTTTCCAAGTGACTGATTTCCGTTACGAGGAGAATTAAGTATCAAAAGAATTTTTTTTATTAAATTGACTGATATTAAAATGCAAATCAATTTTTAACATATTGTGACATTAATTTGTCTGAAATATCTAGCTTTTCAGCAGTTTGAAAAATAACACTAGACTAATGAGAGAAATTATTTAAAAAACAGGCAACAGGGCAGGGCCGCTAGCCGTAATAATTTGTGGACCACAGGGTCGCTTATAACATTATGAAAATTTTTGGGCACTTGGCCGCTAGAGGACACGAAAACATATTGGGCATCTTTTTAGCCTTTAGTTGAATCAATAGTATTTTGGGCTTGAATTTTTGCGAACAGCAAATGTCAAAGTAAACCTTTCGTAGAAGGAGTGTAAATAAAAATTTTCCATCGGAGGAAATGTCGTAAAATACCTTTCTTTGTAAGAACGATTGTAGACAGATATATTAATTGTGAAGCTAAGTTCATTGTATTTTGCACCTTCGTTGGTGATAAAATCTAATGAGTATTTCTCAACATTATTAGAATAAAAATTTCCGTGGTAGGAATTGAAACTAAAATACCTTTCGTAGAAGAACGATTTTAGAAGCAAAAAAAAAATATTAAAAATACCTTTCCTGCAAGTGGGAACGATTTTTAAACAAAATACTACATATTTTCCGTCATAGGAATTATAAAAAAATACCTTTCCTTATTAGGAACGATTTTATAAACAACATTGAAATAGAAACTGTACTAAAATACCTTTCCTGTTTTTTGGAACGATTTTAGACAAATAATGATAAAATACCTTTCCTGTAAGTAGGAACGATTTTTGACACAAATACTTTTCCATAAGAGGACGTTTTCCGTAAAAGGAACTAATTTATGTATTTCATAAACACATATTATTGTTATTTTGGATTTCCTGTCATGGGATAATCCGATTATGTTTCAATTTGAGCAACGGCAGCTGATATACTAAGTATCTAGTACTTATTTTAAAGATAGATTGTTTAACTTTTGTGGTGGTATTTAAATGAATAATATAAATCAATAAGTCTTTTAAGACAGCAATAGTATATGCATGTGATTAACTTTATGCGTACTAGTGAGAAATATTTATTTTTATAAAATATGTTTATAGAAAAAATCAAATTGGTGGCTAGTTGCCATTTAAAAGTGAAAGTGTCATTTTTTGGACATATTATTATGTTGCTTTTTTATTAAAAGTACAACGAAGTTAGCACTAATTATTAAATTTGCCATAAGATGCATTGAAATGCCATCAATTGCAGATTCAAAACCTGAATAAGTAGGATATACAAGTAGAAAGAATTGTTTTGCAATTGTATAAAAAATATAAGTATTAATTAAATTGTAAAAAAGGGGTACGCTACTGAGCTTAGAAATCTAAAATTTGTGAATCACACAAATTTATTAGGAATGGATCAACAGCAATTTCTTAACTGTTCCAATATATAATTAAGTAGACAGCTGTGTCTATTATGCTATAAATGCTAAAAGCAATTGAAAAATATTATTATTGAAATATTTTTATTTTAAATTTAATAGTAAATTGCACATTAAAAAAAATTTAATTTATATAAATGTGATTGACAAGTGCATGAGGTTAAAAAAATGGATTGTTGTGACAATGAATTCACAAAAGATTTGATAGTTTTAAATGCAAAATTTGCTTGAATTATTAAGCTAAATAAACAAAGAATATCAGAAGTTAGAAATTATTTATTAGCATTTAGTAATAACTAAAATGCGTGCGAATTTTTTTTTTTTTTTTTAGCAATGAAATGTGCGAATCCTCCTAAGGATTTATATTTGAAAATAAAATTTAAAAGTTTAACTTTTTATTGTATTTTATGAATAATTTTCATTTAGGTATGGCAAAGCAAGGAACATTGTTGCCAAATTGTTATTAAGAATTAATTTTTGTTAGTAAAATTTTAAGAAATTTTTTATCGCAAATTTTGAGTGATGAAATACACTTTACATATAATCTTTTATATACAGTGTTTGTGTTCTTTTTTGAATATTTGAAATTTTTATTTAAATTGTTGTAGAGGCTTTCTACAAAAATTATTATGAGAAATTAAATATTTACTTATTTTTATAACCAATGTATTTGGTTTAGTGAGATAAATTAATATCCTGTTTTTGTGAACATATTAGGAAATATTGTTTTCCTTTAGAAGAATTGAATTATTTTCATTTTTGTTATCAAACATTAGGAACTATGTGTTTCCTAAATTGGTGGATTATTTTTATTTTGTAACCCATCTGATCATTTTTTTTTTTTATGATCATCAAAGAAATTTCTTTTTGCACGGGAAAGATAAACGTTTAAATATGTTCCTCATTATAGAGGGTGATCAAGTTAGATGTTCCATCTGCATTGAGCAGAACTGGAATTCAATAATGGGAAACTTAAGAAAGTTTCAAAACCTTGTTTGGATATTTAATTTAATTATTTCACACTCAAAAAGAGATACATAAAATAAGACTAAAAGAAAATTATTACATTATTTAATTGAATCATTTCACACTCAAAAAAGAGATACATGAAATTTTCAAAGAAAATTGCAGAGCCTTGTTTGGCTTAATCATTTTTTCACACTCAAAATAAGAGGTACGTGAAACAAGAATAAAGAAAATTATTATATAATTAAATCATTTCACACTCATAACAGAGAGATACATGAAATATTCAAAATTAGAAAAATTCACACTCCAAAAAAGAGATACATGAAATAATAATAGTAAAAGAAAATTGTGATTATTTAATTGAATAATTTCACACTCAAGAAAAGAGATACATGAAATATTCAACCTAAGAAAAATTTCACACTCAAAAAAGAGAGATACATGAAATATATTGTAAAAATGTTATTAATTGACTCCGCAAGTCTAAACACCAACCCATCTTTCCACGGTAGCGCCCTTTTAACGTCCAGACTAGTCATTGGGATACCATGAAAATTTAGCATTGATGCTTAACCAACATTGTCAAAAAATGAGAAATAATATCGAAAATGTCATTGAAGAGCAGATTATAATTGTCACATTTATTTTGATTTTATGTATGTTCGCTTTTACCACAGTTAAACAATCTTATCTTTTTATTTACTAAAAAAGATTATGCTGGTAGCATAAATTTTATATAGTGTTAAAACCTATTAAAATTATTTATGGCACGGCCATGTATTGTAGACATTTGAGTACGTCGGAATAAAATCTCACAGTGTTTCTGTGGATTGTTTATAAACATTTTTATTACTATTAAAGAAAAGAATCCTTTATGCATTCATGGGTTAATTTTTACCTAATAGACATTTTGTTGAAAGTGTTTATTATTTTGATATAAGTCCGTGGACTTGAGTATTGATTAAAATTTGATTTATTATTTATGCAAAATATAGATAGTTTGTTTAAAAGGAGAAGTTTTATACTTGTTTTCATTAGAAATTATGTTTCAATTTTCTGAGATTTCTGACAATTTTTTTTTTTTTTTTTTTTTTTTTTAAATAATGGAAGATGTCGAATAGCTGATGGTTTAATTTTTTATAATAATTATTTATTAATTGTTTTTATTTATTATTATATTTTTTGTTTAAAATATTTGAATTTTCATAAATCATCATCTATCAACGGGAACAGTTTACAAATAAAAATATCATTTTTCAGCATAGTTTTATGGTTTTGATTATTAATCAAAGTAAATAATTATTTAATTATTAATTTCACACTCAAAAGAGATACATGAAAATTATTGAAAGATTCTGTAAAAGATGTTTTTATTTTTAGAAAAAACATTAAACTTCAGTACACTATTTAAACAATATTAAATGTAATATTATTTATGCAGTAATTATGCTAAGCAGTAATTATGCGAAAAACATTCAACTATTTTTCCACACTCCAAAAGAGATACATGAAAATTTTATAAGATTTTGTAAATGTTTTTATTTTTAGAAAAAACATAATGCCTAAATAGGACAACTATTTAAACAATAAAAACAATAATTGTAATTTTTATGTGCAGTAATTATGCAATATAAGCAGTAATTATGCGAGAAACATTAAACTATTTTTCCACACTCTAAGAGAGATACATGAAATTTTAGTAAGATTTATAGCTTTTTTGTTTAAAAGCAAGAAAATTGACTAAACAATTTTTTAAGGTATTTTGTACCTAGAAATATTTTTTTACAACAATAAAAAAAATGAAAAATATTATTGAAATTAAATGTTTGAAATGAAAAATTTTATGAATCAAAAAACTAACCTTTTTTATTCACAACACACTAATGATACCTGACTCTTTTCCTAAAGAGACTACAGGTTGCCTCCAACTATTTGCTACTTGCACAGACTTGCAAGCTGCTGATTTGAAAAATCTCCGCTGGCATACAGATGGCTACATATGTCCATACAGATGACAACAGCAGGAGAATGTTTGCTGGCACACAAACGTGATGACCACAGCAAGAAAATGCTTGTAAAAAACTGGTTCCAATACATATCCGGCTCGAAGGACCATGAACGATTTACGAATAATAGTATTCATAAATGTTGAAAGAACACTGGACTTGTATTTTCTTTAAATATAAGCAACGAAGGACCAAACTCTTTAGGTAGGAGTTAAACCAAAATAAAAGAGTATTTGAAATAAGAATGTACTTTTTATTCCATTTACTCAAAGTACTAACATGAACAGAAAAATAATTATGAAACCGAAATCAAACAACTCATCACTTCACTCACTGTAAAACTATGTACATTTTTATGTTATTATGAAACCTCAGAAAACTTTTTTGTGTGTGTTTAATTACGCAACATTACAATTGTTTTAAGAAACTTTTACTATTTAAATGCGACTGCATCCTTAGACAGTCGATGAGCGAGTCCCGATCATGTCTGAATTTTAGCGGGTAGCAGGTGCAGATCGTTGGTAGGAGACACGATACGTGGTATCCAAATAACCTTGAATTCAGAATCTTAGCGGGAAGAAATATATTTATATTTTTTGTCTCTTATAATGATGGGATAATATGAGAGAACAATAATATTGCTTGCATAGCAACGATCGATTATGTATTTTGTTTTCGTTAACGGTATTTTGAAAGTAGAAAGAAAAAACGTCTGAGAGAAAGACGGAATGACTCTTGTGTTGAGTTTAAATCTATATATAGAATTTTAAAATATACAATGATAGACATTAGTATGAACTGAAAGATTAATATTATTAATTTTTAATGAAATATGAATTATTTGGTATTTTCTGGATAATATTCCAGTGAAATTTATCCAATTCGATTTTTAGAACTATACCAAGTAGTTTGATATTAAACTTTGTCCAACTACTAAACCGACCGCTTGGTTAAAAATTAGAGAAGTGGGGAACGAAAGAATAAAGGGAAAAGTAAAGAAGTGGGGACCCGGAAGGTGTCGTTTTAGTTGTTGGACAATCTATACGATAGTAGTGGAGCGGATACAGACCGCAGCACATGCCAACGTTGCCAAATTGTACGACGATAGCGGCAAATTTAAATTGAATAAGTTACATGACAAAAACATTCATCATTTTTGTTTTCAATATGAAAAATTTTTTTCTTCCCAATCCAGTTTTAATCGGCACACTAGAAAGGTACACGAAACTTTAAATCTCACTTTAGTAGAATATCAAGAAAGTATATATGGTCATATAAACATCTCAAGGATGTAGGGTGTATTTTAATGGAAACACAGACCTACGACACCGTCACCAACTGAATGATAAATATGAATTTAGTTTCAAGGAAGAAAAAATGAAATTTAGACTTTTCAAGGATAACAAAAACGTCCAACTCGTTCTAATTATTAGAGTTTTGGCTTTCTGATTTTAATTCTTTTAATTTATTTTTTATTAATGGCTTAATTTGAAAAAATAAAATATACATATATAAAGTAGTTAAATTTTATTAACTAATCAAAATATCTTGTAGGAAAAATCAATGTTCTTTCAAACTGATTTGTTTTTAAACAAAGTTGGAGTTAATGAACAATTTAATTTAAATTTGACGACGCCGTCTGCCGTTTAAAGTTTGGCAACGTTGGAATAAATTACTGTCTGCGTCCGCAGCCCGCGCACCCGTTGAGGAATGCAACAAGTAGTACAGACTGAGTTTTCTCTATGGACTGAGTAGTGGAGTGGGTGAGGGAACAGTGAAGCCAAGGGAAGGGAGCCATTTTTTATTTTTTTAATCTAAAACGGCTGTTTGTGACCGGTGTGAGTTGTCTACAGATAATAAAGAGTAAGTATCCTACATTTTATTAATTATATTTAGAGGAATATGTTAAATTTCTTTCCGAATTGTTTTACTGAGATTGTCTTCAGAAAGTCGAAAAAAACATCTTTTATATCTACGCTTCAGCAATAGCACGTGGTGTTAAAAGTTAACACGTTGAATTTAATAGCCTTATATGTATACCTACAATAGTTTAGTCAGCTTTCATAATGGCATTAGGTGTAATGTAAATACACAGTTGGACTGTATACGTATTTATATTACGTTTAATAGGTACCCATTATAAAAGCCGACTAAAGTATTGTACAATTAAAAATCGACTGTGGCGCGGTTAGGCTTACTAAGCTGTCTAATTGCAAATGAATAGGCTAGGTAAATAAAATTAATAAGTTTAACAGATAATCACAGAACTTCCGTTATTTTAGATATTGGAAAACAAATATTTCACCTTCAATGTTACTCCAATGTTGGAAATTGAATATGGTTACATATGTTTTTTATTGTACAGGGTTATTCGTTAAAAATTACACGCCCTTTATCATCCTTTTTACCGCGTAATTCGCGTACCGATACAAAAAAAAATTTTAAAAGAAAAGTTGTGTTGATATCAGGGTGACCACATTATGTAGAAATTAATTTTTTTAGTAAATTTAAATTTTACACATTTAATAAGATCTAGTATGACAAAATTTGCAGTATATTTTAGTTGAAAATAAACATTGACGTCGTCATGTTAAAATCAAATGACTGAAACTCATTTGTATAAAAATGTAAAATAGGTATAATGAAGAAAAATAGATGAATTTAATTTGACCGGTATTATTTTCTTTATATTTGTTATATTATTTGTAGAACGGTACGAAAAATATGAGCGATGGCTCATTCGACGTCGATTGCATTTCTGAGAAATGTGTCATGTCGATTTTTTTCTGCAAATAAAAATTGTAATTGTTATTAACAAAAAACAAACCAAAAAAATCCCATTTTATTTTTTGATGATAACTCAAAAACTATACAAGATCTCTGGAATTGCAAAAAAGATCCTTAAAGAGGATGAGATTTTCAAAAAAAAACTTCTAACTCTCGGATCTCTAGCTCTAATATTTAAAATTTTAATTTGTTGCTAAAAATAGGGCTCCTGCGTGGCCGTTTCGGAGTACGCCGCCTCTATGGTGAGTACGGCATCTAAAATATTTTTTTTAAATCACAAAAATTTTAATTATAACATTGAACAAATTATGGTGTCATTTCAACACTTGAATAAAGAAAGTCCGGTTGGAAAAACTTTTAAATTCATTTTTCGCCTCTTGACTATTTTCTATGAGTGTACTCAATAAGATGTCATAAAATTATTTAAAATTTGTTTATATTGTTTATAACAAATTGTCTAAGTTAACAAAAAATGAAATATTGTTAAAAATATTTTTTTTCATATAGCTGTTTTTATATTAGAAATAAGGATTGAATTAAAATTTTATTGTTAATAATTATTTTTTCCATCTTTGCATTATTTAATTAATTAGAAGAAATTTTTTCTTTAAAACTCATTATTGATGGCTCATAATATAATTAAAATTATTTTTTCATTAATAATTTCATTGTTTATTTAATTCACAATTTGTTATAAACAATATTTGAGTGCCACAAAAATCTTTTTCTAATACTACTAAAAATAACAAAAACAACCATATGTAACAAAGTGGAGAAAAACATTTTTCTGTATTTTTTTTTGAAAGTCCAATAAAAAATACAGAAAATTTTTTTTCTTCACTTTGTTGCAAAATAATTTTAATTCTATTATGAGCCATCAATAATGATTTTTATATGAACAATTATTTCTAATTATTTAAATAATGCAATGGAAAAAACAATTATAAACAATAAAATTTTTTTTAAGAAAAAATTCTTTTTTTAAAATCACTGACCCCAAACAATTGAATGGTAAAAATTTTATTGAAAAATATTAAAGTAAACCATGTGTTTATAAACAATTTATAAAAAAAATGGCGTTAAAAAATCTTACCGAAAACAATTTTACGATTTTTCATTTTGTGTTAACTTAGAAAATTTGTTATAAACAATATAAATAAATTTTAAATAATTTTATATCGCCCTCTTATTGAGTACACTCATAGAAAATAGTCCAAGAGGCGAAAAATTTTTATGGTGATTATTTAAACAATTATCCTGCTTTCAATGAAGACGGTGGTATGAAAGAAAATAGTTAATTAACAATAGACTAGCTTTTGAAAAATGCATTTAAACATTTTTTCCCAGCGGGACTTTCTTCAAGTGTTGAAATGACACCATATTTTTTTCAAATTTTTAAATCGATATTTAGTGCATTAAAAAAATTATTTTAGATGCGGTACTCACTATAGAGGCGGCATACTCACCCCGAAATGGTCGCGCGGAGCCTTATTATCTGGTACAAATTAAAATTATAAATATTAGAGCTAGAGATCCGGGAGTTTGAAGTTTTTTTTTGAAATTTTCTCCTCTTTAAGGATCTTGATTGCAATTCCATATATATTGTTTTTGAGTTATCATCAAAGAATAAAATGTCGTTTTTTTTTGTCTTGTGTTTATAACAATTACAATTTTTATTTGCAGAAAAAAATCGACATGACTCATTTTTCAGAATTGCAATCCGCGTCGAATGAGCCATCGCTCATATTTTTCGTCCCTTCTAATAATTTTTCGAAGAAAACTCACTTCTCCACTAGGCAAATCTGATGTGTAAATAACATTGTACAGAATAAACTTCTACAAACTAAACATTTTGAATAATAATTTTAAATCGCGCTTTCTATTAGTGGCATGCCGTGAAAATTTCAGGGAATACAACAAAATTATTTTTTAAATGGAATAGGTACTCTATAATTATAAAATTTTTGGATTGATCTTTTTCCAGATTTCAAAAATATATGTTTTGAAAAATGTCAAAAATAGAGTTTTAAGATCCTTTTGTATTTTTGGTTGTCATCAATAATTCGTGGTTAAAATCAAACTATTTTAAAGATTTCTTCAAATAATTTGACAAGCATGTCTCCACAATGCCACAGTTTCATATTTAATATTTAATAGTTTATGTAAATTGTTTCAAGATCTGAAATAAATTTGAATTTTTCCTAGATTTTACAACATCTAAAAAAAAATGTGGAAACGATCTGCAAAATCTATGTTTTTAAAACGATTATTGATTAATTCAGTTGACTCAAAAGAAGACAAAAGATTTAAGACTGATTCTAATAGTTACATCAAGCATCATGAAAATACTGTAACAAAATTATCACAATTTGAAGGTGATAGTGACATAGAGGGTAATATGAAATACTTTTTAACTAATTAAGATACACACAATAAAGTTATGAATTATCTGAAATAAATTAAATGGTATATTTTTATTAGAAGTAGTTCACATCAAAAATAATTTACCTTATTTATCTGATATATATCCATATAGTTACAGGAGAAAAAAGACTTATGGCTGATTCCAATATTAGTTACATCAAGCATCCTGAAAATACTGCAACAAAATTACCTCGATCTGAAGTTGATAGTGACATAGAGGGTAATATGAAATATTTTTAACTAATTAAGATATACACAATAAATTATCTGCAATGAATTAAATGGATATATTTTTATTATAAATATAATTGACTATATTTATCTGATATGGCATCCATCCATATAGTTACAGCTATAAAATTTGATTTTGTAGATTTATATGAAATTGACGAATATGCTTCCATAACACCAGTAGAAAGATCCACCGAACTCCTAGTCTCATTGGAACAAGATTTTAATGAAAATAATTTGTCTGAAACTAATGCAAAAATAATAAATTTTTCTGCAGGTAAATACGAACATAATAAGACAGGACTTTTATTGTTTTAACGAAGTTTGTGTGACTGGAGGAGCACATCTTGGGGAAGGAGCGTAAAGTAGCCTTCTTAAAACTTCTTTGAACTGGCAAAATTTTATTTTTACAAGTACATAATTTCTTGGGATTTTCTGTGAAAATGAGATTTAAATACACAATAGCTAAGTATTTATATTTATTACATTTTTGTAATGATTTTAAAAATTATAAATAAAAGTAAAATAGATTTAAAAAATAAAAATTGGTAGTAATAAAACTGCACCAAACCAAAACGAATTCTTTTTATATTTAAATTACGTCAGTTCCAAGACTTAGGGAAGTCTTCTGGCCTTCCCCATATATGCCCATATTTGAATGGTAATATATGTTTTTGTACAATTGTAGAAACTTATTTAGTAACAAAATAAATTGATTCTTCAATGTATTTCAGATGCTTTAAGAAAATCTATTCAATCATGGGCCCTTGAAAATAATGATCATTCACAGCTGACAAGTTTATTACACATATTAAAAAAAATATATCCAGAATTGCCCAAGGATAGTAGAACATTATTGAGGTGTGACAGAAAAATAGAAAATATCAAACCAATGATCTCCATGAGGGATACAAAAGGAATGTATATTTATTTGGGATTAGAACGTGGGCTACTATTAGAATTAAAAAAAGATAGTCTCAAAATTTTGCAGCATTATGGAACAGAAACCTTACAATTATTGTTCAACATTGATGGTGTCCAAATTCATAAAAGTACTTCCCTTCAACTTTGGCCGATTTGTTGTACTATTTTTTGCAAAAAATACAAATTTCATGTTTTTGACGTAGCTTTATATCTTGGTGACTCGAAACCAAAAGAGTTGAAATATTTTTGGAATGACTGCATTAGTGAATTGAATAGGTTGGTAAGAGAAGGATATTTGTTTGATGGAAAAAAATTGAAAATAGAAATAAAAGGTTTTGTATGTGATGCTCCTGCAAGATCTTTTGCAAAAGTAATCAAAGGACATAATTCTTTAGATGGTTGTGAATTCTGTACTGTAAAGGGTATCAGTTGTAACTTCAGAACGTTATTTTTAAAAGATGCTAATATGAATGCTTTATTAAGAACTGATGACAATTTTAGACGGAAACTTTATAAAGAACATCACATTGGCATTTCTCCATTAACAGAATTACAAAATTTTGATATAATAAATGGTTTCTATTTGGACTATATGCATATGGCATGTCTAGGAGTAATGAAGAGATTGTTAAATTTCTGGATGAAAAGTGAATCTAATTTCTGCTTATCTCCATCATTGAGAAGAGTGGCGTCAAAAAGAATGCAACAAATTTCGCTCACCATAGAATTTAACAGAAAAACAAGATCATTTTCTGATCTTGACCGCTTTAAAGCTACCGAATTTAGAACTATAATGTTATATTTAGCACCCCTTATTTTTAAAGATTTAATAACTGCCGGTCAGTATAGACATTTACTTTTATTCTATTGCAGTATGAGAATATGTTCGAGGGGTGATTATTCAAATGGCCTAGGAGATGCTGCTATAAAGTGTATAAAAGAATTTACAGAGAGATCTGAAACAATTTACAAAAATAAGGAACCAATTTACAATACCCATTCAATTGTACATTTGGTAATTAATGCAGTATCAAACAATTACAGCTTCGAGGAAGTTAATTGCTTTGTATTTGAAAATCATCTTGGAGAAATAAAAAAATTGTTGAGAACTCCAAATAAACCTTTAGAGCAAATCATTAAGAGATTAAACGAGAAACAAAGCTGTGTAACAAAATACACTATTCCATCATTCAAAATTGTTTTTAACAAAACAAAGACTACTATTAAATATATATTTTTGAATAATTTAAAAATAACTCCAAATACTTGTGATGCATACGTTATGTTTCATAATAAAAAAATAATGAAAGTACACCAAATAATTCAAGACAATAGCAACACATATTTTAAAGGAAATATTTTCCTTAATTCTAGAGAAACTTTTTTTTCACCCATTTCATCTACTTTGATAAATTTATGGACTGCGGACACTTTAAGTTGCCATTTATTTACAGTTAATGTGAATGAGTTTAGAAATAAATGTCTTGTTATTGAGGTAGACCAAAACATTTTTGTTTCAGAACTAATTCACACCTCTTAAATTAATTATAAAAATAACATAAAAATGTAATTAATTCGGAAAGTTATGGTATAAATATTTTTTTATTTTTAATTTAATACATTTTTGTAACAGTTCTAATACATTAGAGAATAATGTGCTCTAAAATGGAATCTTGGGATGTAGTAATATGGACAAAAGAAAATAAATGTGATTATATACCCAGTAGTTGGCGTGTTAATGGAAAAACTAATATGTATTTATGGCCTACAAAAATGTCTTCAGCACGTATAAAGAAAATGATATCGATATGTGAGGCACCTAACTTTAATGTAAATTATTCAGAAAGTCCAGCTATTTGTAAAGCAACAGTAACAAATTTAAAGATTGCTGAAGATATGGTAATCAAACTTCAATATACTAATTCATTGACATCCAGTACTGATGATAATGATGACCAAGATGACGAATTGGAATCAAATAGTGACCTTCAAGTATTAACTGAAAATGGAAATAATATCACATCGGACCTTACTTTACTACAATGTCACAGTAAGTAATGCATATTTTACCAGTAAATTGTGTTTATATTAATGTAGTTGAATATGTACACACTTTACAATACCTAATAGTTTTTATCCTCCTAGAGGGCGCTTAAATCAAAAGTAATGCAATGGAAATGCTGAATTGCCCATAAAATTACATTTTCAATGATGTGCCACACATAATATATTCCTCATTTAAAATTAAGGGGTTGAGGAAGTGGATTGTAAATATATTTACTAAAACTTTTTTTAGATTGTGACAAGATAGTAGAAAATGTATCCAAACTATTGAAGGCACTAGGTACTATACAGTATGATATTAAACAGTTAAAGACAACTGTTTCAGAAATGAATGATAATATTCGATTGTTAAATAAACCATCACTGCAACTACAAGAATTACCTGAGCAAATCAAACTTCCAATTCTTAGTGACGAAGGACTTAGTGAATTTGAAGTCAAGTTAGAGGATCCTTCCTTTTATAAAACAATGGTATGGGTACTATTTTAACATAAACTTTGTATTTTAATATGTACCATATACTATTCTTTCAGACAACACTATTATCACTGGCATCTGGAAGTTCAGATACACGGAAAGTAGTCCATGCAGTGGTTAGAAAGCTTCTTTCAAAATCAATATGCTTACAATATTCTGCATTGGGTCGCAAAGGAAAAAAAAATTTTTCAAAATTAAAGAGTTTTCAACTTGTAAGAGGTACGTATGTTTTTTCGTTAGATGTAAATATCTTGGATGCCTAACTATTCAGGGACATGCTAAAACTTTATTTTTGAAGAGATGTACCCTGTATAGTTTTGTCAAATATATTGGATGTTCAGTTCCAATGTATTATCATCTAAAATATGTCAAGATGTCGCTGGACAGTTTTCATTTTTCTTTAATAATCATTTCAACACTATTTGTTACCCATATCCCACGTCATCTGGTACAATAAGAAATTGATTAGAATTGTTCCTTTTAATGACTTTTATGACAACTTAATTATTAATTCTGTTAAATACATCAGTGGTATTGGGTTTGGTTACTCTGAAGTTATTCATTTTACTTTTTGAAAACTGGTGACATTAATTTGGTCTTGTGGGATATGAGTATTTTTAAAGACTAAGATATTGCAACAAAATACAAGTAAATTAATTCCTTAATATTGGACTACCTTCAGTACTTATCAGGACAGGTTAGGTTCAGATAAAGTTACAGATAACTAACTGACTGATAGTCATAGAACAATCACTTTTAGTGCGGTAACTTCCATACAACGCCATCCATGTAATTGTGCCGAAACAACATTTACTTCTGTTTCGACGCCAATTACATAGACGGAGTTGCATAGGAGTTAACATTCTAAAAGCGATTGTTCTATGACTATTTGTTAGTTAGTTATCTGGAAATTTGTCTGAGGGTGGAAAGACCGGCCCTTAATGAATTACAAAATTGTGTCATATCCTGCCCATTCATTAATAAATATATTTTCTGTAAAGTTATAATCATTTGTACCTAATCAGGCATTTTTGACACACACTAATAATGAGATAAGAATAATATTAACATATGATTACTTTTTAGATGCGACAAGAAAAATTATTGACTCTGCTCGAGATGATGAAATACAAACGCATGTTAGCACTGCACTTGCTCAAGCTGGTGACCGGGACGGAGGGAGACATTCAAGGAAAACAATTAATGATACTACTTCAGCTGTGGATGAACATGATAATTAAAGTGAGATTTATGTTTCATTTGTTAGTTTGCATTTTTTTAAAAGTTAATGTTACTTTATTCTGAAAGTATCGTTTATACCAGAAAGTTGGTAGTTTTTTTTTATTCTCAGAAAAATTTTATACTTTGTATATTACTTGATCCTTATATTTTTATATGGCCGCTGGGTTTGAAGTGAATAGTTTACTTTTGGCTAGCGAGATACTTCATTTAAAAGCTAATTGTATTAGTAATTCAATGCACTTCATAACATTTTCTTAACTAAATCAAATCTTAACATTGAATTGATAAAGATCGCATATAAATAATATTTTTTTAAATGGGATACCTAATATATTATTTGGAATAATCTTTTTTCTGATTTAAAAAATTATGTTACCCGTATATTATACTCTTTTCGTGTAATTAAACGTCTTATATCTTGGCTAGACTTTATTGTAAATATTAAAGTTAAATAATACATTGTGATTCACGGCTGACGCCACGGAGTTTTATGGCAAAATTGCATATATTCGTTAACTTTTATTGAGGTGGTATTATGTAAGTCAATAAGCACTACATTTTTAAAATATTTTGAAATACACAGGTTGCTCCAAACAAAAGTGCCATAATAAACTATGTTTTTTAAAATGGAACGCCCTATATATTTTTTCATTTTTAGACTCATCCTGAAAAGGTGATTCCAAAAACCTCTTACGTCTATATTATAAAATGAATTGTTTTGTGGTTATAGACAATTGAAAATCGCGTTTTTTTAACTCTAAACGATTGCTACGGCCAAACGACATAAAATCGGATAAAACGGAACATGTCCCATCTTAACTTTTTGAGTTCTACTTGATGGCATAAGAATAAAATGTTACAGGGTAATCATAATTTGCCCACTTTTGCTCACCCTGTATATATTTTGTTCTTATGCAACCAAGTAGAACTCAAAAAGGTAAGATGGGGACATGTAAGCCGTTTTATTCGATTTTAGGTCGTTTGGCCGTAGCAATCATTTAAAGTTGAAAAAATGCTATATTCAATTGCCTATTTCAAAACTGTTTAATTTTATAATATAAGTGTACTAGTTTTTTGAAATAAGCATTTAAAAAAAATGTTATCTTCACATGTTTCACTTTCCTGGAGCACTCTTTATATTTATAAATACTTTTAAAATGTAGTCCTTATTGACATAATACCACTGCAATGGAAGTTTACGAATATATTCCATTTCGCAAGAAAACTCCGTGGCGTCGGCCATGATTCACCCTGTATCCCATTTAAATAAATATTCTTTTTTATTGTATCCTGTGAAATCTATACGACACTGTGGTTTTGATATTTTCACAAAGTTCAGGCACACAAAACATTTTTCCACATATTGAGACTATTCAGTTCAAAACAGTCTATTCATTTCAAAACTTATATTAGGTGTATTTTTAAATTTTAATGTATTAGAATCTTTTAATGTATTAGAACTGTTTCCTAGTTTCTCATTTTGTTTATTTAATGTTATTTTTTTATCTTTAAATACATTTTCACTTTCAAAACATTTTTCACATATTGAGACTATTTAGTTCAAAGCAGTCTATTCATCAAGTGTATTTTTCAATTTTAATGTATTAGAACTGTTTTCTAGTTTTTAATTTTGTTAATTTAATGTTGTTGTTTTTTCTTTGAATATATTTTCAATAAGAATGAAGGGACTCTTATTTCATCAAATTCCAATCCTTTAAAAAATGTAGTAAACAATATACTTACAAAATATAAAGCTGTTTTATCACAAATGGTCAATTTACTCATCTGTGTTCCTACAATGAAATTTTTGTTTAAATACTAATTATATAAGTACTGTTGAAAGATAATAGTTGTAACTTTTAAAACATTGCAGTATACATTTTATAAAATGGGTAGGTATAATGTAAATTGGCTTGATTCACAAATTTCATTGAGGAATTAGTATGTTTCAGTATTAGATTATAGTGACAACTATCCAAAATTCAGAGATGTCATACAATACATCAGCCCGATATTTTAAACAATAATGATCTATATTTAAACACATTGAATAATATTTCTAAATATTTACAACTTAGTATGAGCCTATATACAAATATATTGTCTCAATATATAAATGTAATCAATATATTCTTGATGTTGGCTAGGCTTATAAATCTCATTGTTGGAATAATATAAATATTATATATTGTTCTAATTATGAAATTTGATATTGGACCAACATACTTGATTAATATTATAGGCATATTGGCTTGATATATAGATTTCAATTAAATTAAATATTGTTCTGATAGCGGAAATTTCATTTTATAAATATTATATATTGGCATGATATATAAAATAACATTGAACCGATATTGAACTAACACCTTTTATTAATATTATATGTTGGTCTGATATGTAAATAAATATTGAACCAATATTAAACTAGCACCTTTTATAAATATTATATGTTGGCCTGATATATAAATTAATATTGAACCAATATTAAACTAGCACCTTTTATAAATATTATATGTTGGCCTGATATATAAATTAATATTGAACCAATATTCAACTGGCACCTTTTATAAATATTATATATTGGCATGATTTATACATTCAATATACTTCAGCAATACTGTATACTGAGTTAATATGAAAATGACAATATTCTACCAACATACTTTATCAATATACTATATTTGGATTAACAAATGAATTTCATCATTTCACCAATATACGTCCACTACGTTTTGCCGATATTAAAAAATAGATTTGACCAATATTGCCAAATGTTCACATCTCAAATTGGTCCAATTTGTAAAAATCTATGTTGTCCCAATTTTTGAAAATTATTGACCCAATCTTGGCCCAATAATTCTGTGCTGCTTGGGATAATAAATAATTAAACCCAAACAACTAAAGTAATTACTTAGCGAAGTCACGTGGATAATAAAAAAGTTCTTGTGGAAAATGGAGGCAATGCTTCCCAACACTTTGTCATTCGAAGGTAATGGCAGAAAATTTGAAAAGATTCAAGCAATGCTTTGAAATATATATGTTAGCAACAGGAAAAATAGAAAAAGAGGACAAAGTAAAAGTAGCGGTGCTACTCAATTTAATTGATGATGATGGAATAGAAATTTATAACAATTTAGAACTTAACAGATAATAATAATAATATAGTAATACTCGCCCTGCATTTTACCCCCTTACGAATGAACCCAAGAAGCCAATGGCTTATGCGGGGAAGGGGCGGCTATTATTATTTGCCGTAGCGCCATTTGACTATAGGTGTAGGAAAACCCGGAAAACCTCACCACCATCATCGGCACAGTGACACAGGGGATTGACAATCTAGGCACCGCATTAAACATTAATTAAATTAATATTTAATGCGTTTTACCACAGCCAGGTAGAAAAGTTTTAAAAATAAAAATATATTTTTTAAAGCAGACACAGGTGCGCAATTTAACAACTTGCCAAAAAATATTGTTGACAAAGTATGCACTATTGATCAAAGAAAACAAAAATTGTACTTGAAGCTTACGGTGGGTTCAAGATTCTTCCTCTTGGTCAAGGGCGTCGATAACTTTTTTTCTTGGGGGGGGGGGGGATAACCGAAATTAAATATCTATTTCGAATAAAAAATGTAATATAAATAAATAAAAAACCTTATAAAAATAACGGGAACAAAAAACTTTTTGGCAAGAAAACAGTAGGTACTTCTTTAACAGAAAAAATATGTAAGCATCACAAAAACAAGAGTTATACCAGAACACTGTAAAATATATTTACATTTACAGAATCATAACTTAAAAAAACATTCTTTTCATTTTTTGGAACTTTTTAAAATATATCACATTTTAAACACATATTAAATCTAAATGTCTTTTTTTCATAATTGCAAATCTGTCCAACACGGAATCTACATTCATTTCAATATCCCTGTGTATGTTTAACAATGCCAGACCGAGCAGTCTCTCCTGGCCCATTGTAGACCTAAGCCAAGTCTTCAATCTTTTCAGTGTAGAAAAACTTCTTTCTGAACTTGCAACACTGACAGGCATGACCGATACTAAATAAAGAGCTAAGTACACATTTGGATTAATAGATTTATCACAAAATTTCAATGAAGATATTGCTGTATCAGACAGACTTTCAGATTCATCGTTACACTTTTTCCGCCATATCTCAAGCTCTGTATCAAGAAAACTTAAAATAAGGTTACTGTTATCATTTGTGAATTTTGATACAAATTCTGATAAATTTTGCTCGAAGCCGGAGTCAAAATCAGTCGCTTGTTTAATTCTAATTGTAGATGGAATTAAAGAATTTATATCAAAAATTTTATACAAATCATTACTAAATCGAAAATGGAGATCTGCCAGTACATTATCCAACAGAGGAATAAAAATACTTCTTCTGAAATAATCTTCAACTGAGTCAGCTGGAGTGTTTACTCGATTTATACCTCCCTAAATATTTCATTAAAACAGATTTAGACATTACTCCTTTTTTTATTCAATAAAGAAATTATGTCGTTTACCAAAGTTTGTGCTTTGTGTTTGTCGATAGATTTATTTTGTAAAATCTTACTCAAGTTACACGTTAGGCTTAAGAAGTAAGACAAACAGTAAAGAGACAATATAAATTTTGTAGTGGTAAGAGAATCAACTAGTAAAAGCGCCTTTGAAGAACTCTCTTTGTATTTCCACAGCGAAATCAATTCCAAACTTTCAACGATTTTTTCAAAACATACTTTGAATCTTAGTATGGCATAATGGCGCTCTGCCCAGCGGGTTTCGCATAGGCTAATCAATTCTTTATTATTCACTATTTCCAGAACTTTACCTCTTTTAGGAGACCTCAAACAGAATTTCTGAACATCACTTGTTTTGGAAATCAACAAATTCAAGCAATGATTGTAACAAGGGCAAGGAACTGCATTTTTAGCGATTTCTGTAATTCCGATACATCTCCTTTTTGCTCTGATAACATGACACTGCAGGTATCAGTACTAATACCCACGCAATTGTCATAGGACAAACCCAATTTATTAATATAAGACAATACCGTGCTTCCTAATATTTTACCGGTAAGAACCGGTTCCTTCGTAAAATCATTATAATTTTATACGTGACTATCTAGAAATTCCACGAAATCCTCTCTGATATTGAGTTTTTCATTAAAATATCGTATAACTATAGACATTTGAGAAGTATTGCTTATGTCTGTAGTTTCGTCAAACATGACGCTATAATACTTTGATGCTTTAATCTTCTCAACTATCTTAGATAATATTTCGTCACCACAACACTTAATAAGCTCGTTCTGAACCGAAGCACTAATGTACTTCGTACGAGAAGTAGCCGACTCAAAGTGATTTTTAAGTATGTAATCGTCTCCGCAGGTTTCTATTCGATACCGCAAAAATTATCTGAGATTTCCCTCATTGACATCAGATGGATCTGTTAAATTAGATTTGGTTGCATGGCCCCGTATTGGGATGTTTTGTTTTCCTAAAAAATGTATAGTGACCAAAATAACTTTAATTTTTTTTCTATTGGCATTTATCTGCTCCGAGCGCTTTGAGTCTAATATATTTATAATTTAGATATTACGATTTTCATAAAATCTTGTGAAATTAATAGAAGAAAGCATAGCCTCTTTATAATACGTCGAATTATTATGTACTATCAGATCTCCATCTTTACCATAAAGTTTCGAATATTTTTGAAGCGGGCTTATTACAAGTTTTTTAAGCGGTGTGGCCTTATGAATACCTCCAGATTTTGCAAATAAAATGCATGATTTACAGAAAACACCATCCAAAGATTTCGAAAAAGTTAACCATGAAAATGAATGGAAATGATTTTGCGATAAATAACATTTAATGTCTTTATTATTTTTACGGTGAATTGAGTAGGGAAATTTAAATTCCCTTCCGGGAACGAAAGCATTTTTTAATATATTGTGTTTGTCAAAATCCGTAATATTACTCCTATTCACACAACTTGCTATATCAATTTCACCTAATGCAGAACCAGGGGTATCGACTGGCAAATCTTGCAACTCTGCTAAAATCGACGTAGCTAAATCTGGCTCTGCAATGTGACATTTAATATCCTCAGAAGTAGAAGCTAATGTTAATATTGTTGATGATTTGTTTAGTGATTCGTCTACATTGGGGTCGGTGTTGCTTTCCTTCGAAATAACTTTGGCTTTTTTATTCATATTTTTAAATAATGTATCCAAGGTTTTTTGACGTTTACTCATATCTGTAAGATACAAAAATGGTAAACTGTTAATTTGACAAGAAATACCTATCTACTAATATGAGTTGTGATATTTAACGGAAGTTTTCTTACCTCTTATCGACTTACGACTTATTTCGTATTTTCTTATACCTATTAGGTTTAGGTATTATCTAAATAAATAAGCAGAAGACGTTCAATACACATACACAGCACAGTAGATTATAGAATAACAACTTGTTGAATATTATAGGAGAATTCATGGCTTTACGAGAATAAAAAAATGCTATAAAAACATCAAAGAAAGCCGGCAATAGAACAAATTCTAATACATCTGGATACATGTGACCACTTTAATTTCGAGAACAAATACATTGTCCCTTTATTTCAAAATGAAATAATATTTTGCCCATTGGGATCACTGTGCAGAGACAATAAAAAAATGTAATATACAGATAAACAAGTTAACTGGAAAAATTAATAGGGATAAATGCTAATCATCAGCTGAAATATTGACAATTTCTTCTGTTATCAAATTTGCAACCATCCGGTCAAATTTTGGAAACACAATATAACGCCTAATTATTTTTTTTTATTTGGATGTCTCAATACCCGCTCTCGAGATCATTTCATCAATAATGTATCTTTTTTTAAATAATTTTGTGCCTAAAACTTGCTTACATCACCCCTATGCATTTTTTAAGAAAACAGGGTTATAAGTTTTGCACAGTGATCCCAATCGCCAAAATACTATTTTATTTTGATGTATAGGGACAGTGTATTTCTTCTCGAATTTAAAATGGCCACATGTGTCCAGATGTTTTAGAATTTGTTCTATTGAATACTTTCTTTGATGTATTTATAGTATTTTTTTATTCTCGTAAAGCGATGAATTCTACAAAGTATTTATTATATTCCCAGTAATTCGCACACATTACAGACATATGCAACAAGCTCCTTGGGAGGGGTAACTACCCCCATTACCCCCTTCCTTATCGACGCCCTAGCTCTTGGTTTAGTTTCCTTAAAATGTAAATATAGAAATAATGAACACGACTTAAATTTTATTATTGTCGAGGAAAAATCTTCACCCATCCTTGCCTTATCAGCTTGTTTACAGCCTAATATAATTAATAAAGTAGATAGTCTAAAAATGTATATGAAAGGTAATTTCATTAAAGAAAATATGGATGTATTTACAGGTTTAGGAATGCAGTAGGACACCACGTAGAGTACCTCTATCAAATAAAATACGGCTCAAAAATCATCTTGATGACCGCGAGAAACGAGGCATAATTTCTAAAGTGGAATGTCCTACGGAGTGGCTTACTAATTGGGTAATTGTGGAGAAAAGTGGCAAGTCATTACGGCTCCGCCTAGACCCACATGATTTAAATAAGTCATTAAAAAGGGAATTTTACATTATTCCTAGTCTTGATGAAATTAGAACCAAGCTTCAAGGTAAAGCGTATTTCACTGTTTTAGACGTCAAAGAGGGATTTTATCAAGTTGAGTTAGATAAGAACTCAAGTGAACTGGGTGCTTTTGGAACTATATTTGGTACATATAAATTTAGTCGTCTCTCTTTTGGCCTCAATGTGGAACCAGAATTTTTTCAAAAACTTAATAATGACATATATAACATAACATAACATAATCTTAAAATCAGTTCTTGACCGTGCCAGAGCACTATAATAATAATAATACCCGCCCTACATTTCACCCCCTTACGACCTCACCACCATCATCGGCACAGTGGCACAGTGGGATTGAAAATCTAGGCTCCGCATTAAACATTAATTAAATTAATATTTAATGCGTTTTACCACAGTATCCTACAGTTACAAGTCTCGAAGCATAAGATTTGGCAACGTGGCAGGTAGTCCGATTATCGTCATTGTTTACTTGTGTTGTTTAATAGGAGCTTATATATTTTTTAATTTTTATGTTGCACTGTGTTGATTAAAACTAGACTATTGTGAAAATTCTAATAACATCGTTTAGTTCAAGTATTTAAACGGAAACAGGGTAAGAATACTGAATAACATAAATCTGATAACAAATTAAAACTTAAGTTATGTTACCAATTGCCTCGCCAATTGCTTTATATTTTATTTTTATTACACATGCCCCGACATTGCTCTGTACCTGGATGTAAGTCCAATTACGATGAATGCAGAACTTCAACAAATTTGGCTTAGAGCTATACACAGAGAAAACTACTCTGTTACTAAACATTCAGTTGTTTGTAGTTTACATTTTGAGGACAGTGAAAGCATAACCACTGAAGTTTATAAAGATAGTCGAGGTAATACACACTAAGATGCTCTAACTTATCCTCGTTTAAAAGAAACCGCCGTTCCTAATATATTTCCCAATCAATCAAAGTATCTTTCTATACCTAAACCACCACCACGACGTGATCCTGAAGAAAGAAGGCTAAATGTGTTAAAGAAACAAGAAAGTGATATTGAAGAGTTTCTATCTAGTGATATTATATCAAGTTTTGAAGATTTAGTGCACTGTTTCAAAAAAAATGTGCCTAAAAAGGTGGAACTACAAGTGTGTGAACAATATTTTGTATTTTTATATTTTAAATATTGACTGCGATAATCAGATAGATTTTGAATCTAGTGAGGTAAATACTGTTTCTAGTATAAGTGTAACTGACAATTTAAATGTTAATGTTTTTGTTGACAATCATGAGTTAATGTCTAGCAATTTAGAGTGGATTTTACCTAACGGTAAGTCATTAAGTAAGTGGTCGCAACTAGAGAATATGTTATCACGGTATAGTTTTTATCAAAATGGTACGATTGGTACTGATTTGTTTTTAGAAAAAGCCCAACATAATGTAAAAAATGCTTTAGAATCTCTAGATAATGAAACTGTAACTGGGGCAACAGTCACACTGAAAGTAGTACATGATCAACTCAAGTTATTAACTAAGAAAAGGAAACATTATAGTGTCCAGAGATGAAACCGACAAAACTTAGGGGGTTATAGAGACTTCCAATATGATTGCAAAGTCATACAAATGTCCAAAACCGCTTCGTTACTGATATACAGTGTGATTTGTGAATTTAGACAAAAAATTCAATCCGCCTTATTAAATACAGGGATAACCCGATTTGGTTTAAATTTGGTACATGAATTAAACTAAATTGCCTTAATAAGGAGCCCTTTGAACGAATCCAATATCAGGACCGGAATATTATTTTTCTTCCATCTTAAGTTCTTGTAAGAATAACTCGCCCTGTATAATGATTATCAAAAATCTGAGCTCAGATCCGAAATCTACGAAAAAAATCGTACAGGAACTTGTTAAAAAAGTTTCTGGCACCACTTCAGTTATTCCGTAATAAATTATTATTTTCAATTTTTTCATTCGAGAAATTAATTTTTGGATAAAATACCATCAAAAATGGGTTATTATAATAAAAAATTACAAAACCAAGACATAAATATCGTTATTTTCTTTAATTAGTTCCTAGTAAAATTTTATAAAATACTTTCATAACCCAAGAAAAGACGAAAAAATAAATTCGTATCAGGACCGGAATGAGTCATTTCTTGTAAGAATAACTGTTCTAGTATAATAATTATCAATATTCTGATCGCAGATTCAAAATCTGCTAAAAAAAAGCGGATAGGAATTTGTTCAATAAAGGACTGTACTGAATTTTTTATAAATTATATTTGCTTACTAACTTTGAATTTATGAAAGTACAACACAACGCACAATAATTTTTTGTAATCACAAGCCTACTGTATTTAGACAAAAATTGTAAGCAACTGATGCGGATTTATTCTTCACTTTTTTTTGGGTTATGAGAGTATTTTATAAAATTTTACTACGAACTAATTAAAGAAAATAACAATATTTATGTCTTGGTTTCGTAATTTTTTATTATATTAACCCATTTTTGATGATACTTTATCCGAAAATTAATTTCTCGAGTGAAAACATTTAACATCATAATTTATTACGGAATAACTGAAATGGTGCCAGAAACTTTTTTAACAAGTTCCTGTAGGATTTTTTCCGTAGATTTCGAATCTGAGCTCAGATTTTTGATAATCATTATACAGGGTGAGTTATTCTTACAAGAACTTAAGATGGAACAAAAAGAATATTCCGGTCCTGATATTGGTTTCGTTCAAAGGGCTCCTTATTCAGGCAATTTAGTTTAATTCTTGTACCAAATTTAAACCAAATCGGGTTATCCCTGTATTTAATATGGCGGATTGAATTTTTTGTCTAAATTCACAAATCACACTGTATATCAGTAACGAAGCGGTTTTGGACATTTGTATGTGACTTTTTGCAATCATATTGGCAGTCTCTATAACCCCCTAAGTTTTGTCGGTTTCATCTCTGGACACCCTGTATAGCTCACACCATACACAAAACAATTAATATTAAATGCTCTAAATGTAAAGCATTGGCTGTTAAAACAGTAGGAAATGATGTTGGTGGTGATTATTTTTCTTTTTTGTAAAAAGGTGGTCTTTGTACTGCTACGGATAAAATTAATTATATTTATTTTCATCTGTGTGCCATTTTTGATTTTATTCTTAATTCAAAAGAATTGGAATCGAAATTTTTAATGAGCAACAATCACCACAACATGTTAGCTTCTTTAGCAATGGCAAGTATAAAAAATGATAGTTTTTTTTTATTTTAGTGGTATTTGTACCTTTGGTACTGCATATCGGAAAATATATCATAAAGCTGCTTCAACACTTCAGCAATATAGTATTAAATAATTATTCAAAAAAACAAAAATAATCTACAACATAGTTCAGGTGTCCTAACAAAAAAAAGGAAACTATCTACTGTAAAATCGAGCTAGTTTAGTTATATTTCAGTTTACGCCTTATTAACATAATATTTATATATTTAGTTTATACATTAATTGTATGTGTAATGTATTCTTTAATAAATAAATGTAATTTTTATACATTATTATACATTATTTTCCACAAAATATTAAAAGCAACCCTTTAAAATAATAGGTAGCAGACTGTGTAATAGGACTGACTACCTTTGACAGGAAATGCGACGTTGCCATTGCTCCTTCATGGCTTGTAATTATAGGAGGCTGTGGTTTTACCTATTCGAGCCAAGTATCCAACACTGAAATTTTTAATTTGAAATTTCACTGTCAAGATACGAGGGAGGGACCCACGTTGGCTCTAGCATCCAAACAGTCATAAATGAATATGACCAATAGCCAACGATCTGTGCCACCAAGATCGATGAAATGTAAAATTTAATCTCCCACTAAAATACAATACTGTGTAAGCAGTGTCAAATATTTAGGTAACATATTTAATAAAGAAGGAATGAGACCTGATGAAGCAAAAGTGGAAGCTATAAAAAATTGTCCAGACCAGAAAATAAGAAAGAGCTGTAACGGTTATTGGGTATGATTAATTATCTAAGATCATATATTCCAAATTTATCAGAGATCTCGACGCCACTGCGAGACCTAATAAAAGGTCAAAATGCATGGGTGTGGCCAGAAAGACAAAACAATGCAATGGATAAAATTATAGAATTAATCACCTCAAATCAAGTTTTAGCTAACTTTATTGAAAATCTACCTATCATTATACAAACAGATAGCAGCAAAAATGGACTCGGCTATTGTTTATTGCAAAACAATAGGCCTGTAAGTTTTGCATCTCGCTCTTTAAATAGTTCAATCTAAATTCAGAAAAATAGAGAAGGAATTTCTAGCAATTCTCTGTGCTTGCACAAACTTTCATAATTTCATATATGGTAGGCAGGTACAAATTGATTCGGACCACGAACCGTTGGAATCTCTAATGCTAAAGGGGTCGTTGACATGCAATATCCAAGGCTTCAGAGAATAAAATTAAAATTGTTAATATAGATATAAATGTCAAACACAAGCCGGGAAAGGAGATGCACTTTGCTGATCTTCTCTCAAGAAATTTCATAAAGGAGAAAAGTATTGAAGACAAATATATCATAGAAATAGTGTTAACATGACAGAAGATAAAAAAAGAGGAATTTAGGAGAGAAACCACAAATGACGAGGATTTGCAAAAAGTGATGAAATTTTGGATTGATGGATGCTTACTATAATATGAGAAACGAGTTATTCATTCTTCTGTGGGAGAGTTCTGGTACTAAAAAAGTTAAGTCAAAGCATATTGTCATTAGTGCAAATTAATCATTATGGAATACAGAAGACTCAACTAAGAGCAAAACAAGTATTATATTGGCCACAGATCAACAAGGACATTGAAGAGAAAGTACGAAATTGTTCTAAGTGTGAGAAATATAAGAGCAATAATGCAAAAGAACCACTAATTGTTAGAGAATTTCCGCATTTTCCGTTTGAGAAAGTAGCCAGTGACATTTGTGAATATGCTGGAAAGTAGTAACTAGTTGTCATCGACTACTTTTTTAAATGGTTAGAAGTGTTGGAGAGAAAAACGTCAAATGCAGTGATAATTGCATTGAAAAAAGTGTTTGCTACATATGGCATAATTCTTGAAGTTGTTGCAGATAATATGCCATATAACTCATATGAATGTCAAAAATTTGCGAAAGAATGGGGATTTCGTTTTATATCGTCTAGTTCACATTATCCTAGGTCAAATGGACAGACAGAAAGAGCTGTGCAAGTAGCTAAAAAGATTTTATGCAAATGTGATGATTTGCAATTGGTCTTATTGGTGTATCGTAATAGTCCTGTTAATGGAAGTGATAAAACTCCGGCGCAATTGCAAACGAATCGTAATCTAAGATCTAAATTTCCAAGCTTAACTAGGTCTCTAATCCTAGTGTCACTGACTATGGAAAACAGCGTGAAAGGCTGGAAGCAAAAAGAAGTCTATACAAGCACTACAATGACAAAACTAGAAGAGAAAGGAAAGAGATGCGACAAGGAGAAAATGTAGTCGTGAAAGAAGGAAGAGAGTGGAGAGCAGGAAGGGTTATTCAACAACTGGCGGCTCCCAAGATCTTACATTGTAAAAAAAGAAAACGGTCAAGTTGTGCGTAGAAATTCGCACCATCTGAGACCATCTCGGACTGAGCTCATGATCAGACAAAACATAACTGATCTGACTGAAGATCATGATAAACCTTATTAGCTACCAAGACAACATACCGCAAAATTAATTTTGTGTAATTCAAACACAGCCACATAGTTCCCGGGTCATAAATAATGATGAACCCAATAGGAGAAGCAACAGGCCTACTCATATGTCTAAATGTCTACAAGACCGTGAGGTTTATCAATTGGTCAATAATAGAAGAGGGAAGATGTAACATTCACGGGGTCTTAAGCACGGCGAAGTGCTGACTACTCACTTTGATATTAATCTCAATGTTAATTGTAGTCATGTTATGGTTTTACAGTTATTTGTACTTCTATAACAAATAATTAAACCCAGACAACTAAAGTTATTACTCATTATAACACATATGCCTCTCTCTTTAATCTCTTGCACTTACTAGTCAGGCCTTCAGTGGCATTTATAATCAAATAATAAATTAAATTAAATTATAATCAATGTGAAAAAGAAATTTTAACTATTATTTTTGCTGTTAAGAAATTTTATCATTTTTTTTATGGTAGAAAAGTTAAAGTAATCATTGATAATAAACTTCTTCTAGGTATTCTGAAAAAAGATTTAAGTCAAATTCTTTCCCACAGATTACACAGATTGAAAATTAAATTAATGAAATATGACTTACATTTAGAATATTGTCCGGGTAAAAATCAACATCCAGCTGATATGCTGTCCCGATCATATATTGAAGAGCATGTCCAAGATGATCCCACTATTACAGAAATTATACATAGTATTGAAGTCAATTTGAGCACTAAAAAAAAAAAATTTCAATTTCAAAATGAAAAAAAATGATATCGTTTTGCAAGAAATAATAAATGTTATACAAAGAGGTTGATCTAAACAATAAAACAAGTTATCAAATAGTGTTCAACCGTATTGGTATTATACAAATTATATTACTTTTTCAAATAATTTATTATTTTTAGGCAGTAGATTAATTGTTTCTCAAAATTTAAGAACTGATGTGCTTGAATTACTTAACGAGTCACATTATGAAATGACCAAAACAAAAATTAAAAGTATTATTTTACTGGCCTCAAATAAATAGTGATATAGAGAAATTTATTTCATCTTGTAAAATTTATGAAAAATATCAAATCAGCAATACTCTTATTCAATACCAATAGACCTTTTTTTAAATAAGCTAGTGATATTTTAGAATATGGAGACAAAATTATTTAGTAGTTATTGATTATTATTCAAAATCTCTCGAGATTATACCCAATGTAAACAAAACTGTAAAAAGTGGTATTCCTGATGAACGTATAGCAAATAATATGAGGCATAAATCATTTACATTTCACCAATTTGCAAAAAAAAGGATTTTAAAATAATCACTAGTATCCCAAAGCAAATGGTTTGGCAGAAATAGCAGTTGGAATTGCAAAAAATGTGTTAAGAAAGTCATCCGATATGTACACTAGTTTAATTAGATTATGGAACGACACCAATTATTGCTATCAATTATCACCATCTCAATTTTTAATGCATAGAACTTTAAAAAATAAATTACCAATTGCGGAAGATAAATTGCTACCTATAAATTATGACTATGAAATTGTTAAAAGTCAGGTGACCTATTATGATCAGAGTTGTATAGAGAAGAACGAATTAAATAAAAAATGTATTGCAAAACAAAAATTAACAATGGGTACCTGCAACAGTTATTAAAAAACTTGATAAATGTCCCAGACCTTATTTACTTAACAAAATAATATTCTAAAACGTAACAGCGTTTATCTTAGAAAATCCTATATTTCCCCAATATTTGAATCTAATTGTAGTACTGAAAAGGATACTGAAAGTGTTAATGAAAATAAAACACATGATGTAAACAATTTAAATTTTTGTGATGTTTCGTAATCTTTAATTTTACTATTAATTAGATTCTAACAATTAGAAGCAAAAAGTGACAAATATTTTGATACTGATGAATTTAACTCACACAATATTTGGCACTTTTTTATCACTTCAAGTAATAACTAGATTGAAGATAAAATATTGTATATAATAGCTTTTATCACTAATAGTAAGGGAACAGGCCTCCGAAAAGACGTCTCTATAACAGGATATAGTTTTTAAAAAATATGTAAAATGTGGCAAATGACCTTGCGGATCCAAATCCGTAGGGCACCATTAAATTCGGAATTGCAAAAAAGAATAAAGAAATATTTTCCCATTATTTTGGATTTTCGTAAAAAAACTATTTTTTGTATTTAACTCGCGATTGTGATGCTATTTTACAATATTTTGTCAAAATTTTTGAATTATTTGAAAGCCTGGTCCTTGTATAATTCGTTGGTGTATGCAAAAAATTAATTTTTTTTAAAACATAATTTGTCAGATTATTTAAAACGAGAGGCGATACCAAAACTGAGTTGAAAATTTCACCGTCGAGAAAATTTTTGACCCGATGAAGATAGATATATGATTAATCTATGAAAAATGTGCCCAAAAAAGTGGAAAAGTTTTTAGTGAAAAGACATTTTCACTAGTGGTAACGGTCTCCGAGATATGATTTTTTGTGTGAAACGCCAACGCAACGGCTTGTCCGGGCTACCTGTGAATATGGATGCCCGATGTAGGAAAACATCGATGCATAGAATTCGACATTGAGGTGTCTAAAACATCTGTTAAAAAATATCCACTTAATTTCATCGATATATCCTAGAGTCTAAATTTTCAATCCCCCTGTGTCTGGGGTTCACTCTTAAGGGGATGAAATGTAAGGCGAATATTATTTAACTATTATTATTATAAATGAACTAGGTTATCCATTTCCCAAATGTGGTGAAGTAAGTATAGGAGAAATCAAAATCTAAGTCTTACCACATGAAATTTAATATAGTGATCGAAGGTTTACGCAACATGTTTCGGCCTTCCGGCCATCATCAGGCGCTAAAAATTACAAGGTTAACATGTGATGTGTGATTTACATGAAAAAATATTAAACTTACAATAGTTTGTCGTAAATTTATGTAGAATTATAACAGGTTAACAAAGCATCTTGAAGAATAATTGGAAGTTATCGATATGTGGTAGAAAAATTAAGCATATAATAAAAAATAAAACACAGTAAAATTAAAATTGAACAATAAAATCATGGTCCAACCATTCCATCACAGAATTGATTGGACGACGATTACCCTCTATAGGTAATAATAAAACCCAAGAGAGCTTGCTGAGTTTCAACAAATGAAATCGAAGTGCATCCTACGATGCACTTACAATTAAATTAAAAAATTAGATTGGAGTAAATTTTATGTGTTAAAACATATTGCGTAAACCTTCGATCACTATATTAAATTTCATGTGGTAAGACTTAGATTTTGATTTCTCCTATATTATTATTATTATTATCTAACCACTTTAACCTTCTAGAAATAAAAAATAAGTCATTTTCATTTTACAAACGTTGCAAGTTTCGTAAAGTAAAAAGTGATGAGGTGAATGATACCATTTCTTACGTATTTTTAACTCTTTAAAACAAATATAAACAATAACCAAATACAACTTGGAATTTCTAGCATAGAAATAATAAATAATGTGAATAGACGATTCTCTTCAGTATTTACGCCGCCGCCTTAAGAGTGTATACATATTAGAGTTACAGTGTTACTTCTGCAGTAAAACCTATTTGGGTGTGAAGAGTGAAAACGAGTACACATATTTAGTGTGTACACCATCCTCAGTCACTTATTTGAAAACCTATTTGGCCTTAAAAGAACTCTCTATTATTAATTTATTTCGCTAAAATAAACAATGAAGCGGTCACATAGTAGCGGAAAAAGTATGTTTAAATTATTATAACTGCTATTTTTCATAATTGCCAAAAATTGCATATTCTAGAATCTCTTAATTACGACTTGTGCATAATATGAAAAGAAACTTCCGACGAAACTGTTTAAAAATTGACAAGATAAGGTTATCCTGCATTATTGAGTTCAGCCACAATGAAATTTGATGACATCTCAAATTTATTAAACAAGGAAATGATGACTGAGGATCAGTTTATTGCCAAAAAGCCTGTATACCATGCTCAATGCCGGCGAAATAATAATATACAATATTATAAATCGGAAGAGAATGTGACAGAGGTTGAAAAAAAAGCTAAGGTAGAGAAACTATGTCGAGAAAAACGTTTATTACTAAAAGATGTATGCTTCATTTATCAAAAAAAGAGGGATACTAAAAGTGGGTAGAGAATTGACATTGATTTCTTCATTATCGCGACAAAACGAAATTTGGAAGAACGCTAAGGACTTAAATGACGGAGACATGCTATAAAAATTGAAGGTTTTGGAGATTCATGTGTAGATATGACTGTATTTCCAGATATTTAAATAAAAAAGAAACGACGACGACGATCAAATCGCCGAACATCACAAATCTCTACCCTTTTAATGAACTAAATACATATTAGTGGTTGAACACAAAAGAGTTACCATCAGTTGGATTAGAAAGAAAATACATGAAAATGCATTAGTCCGTAATATTTCTTGATTCAAAGTTTCCCTGTTTGTTAGATATTGTAGCTATTTTAAAAATAAAATATGGAGAGAGTATTGTGGTTCTAGAAAGACAAGGATTGTCGTCTGTAATTTTCTTAGCAAATTCAGTAATTGTCAAAATGAAAAAATAGAGATATCCTGGACAAAAATCTGAAATTCCGACATCAGTAACCATTTCAAATGATGAAGCAACAAGTTTACTTCCATTCAGACTGTTCAATTTCATTACTCTTTTACTAAATAATCAGAAAGAGATTAGTTTTGACGCAGCAGACAGGATTGTAATAAATAAGGAATCAGAAAAAATGAAGATTGTCAGTTTATGTCAAGATATTTTGTACTCTAATGGTATCAAGACACCAAAAAGTATTGGACTAGCTTTATTACTTTTAAAGCAAAGGTTTGTATTTCATTATTTTTCCACTTTCTTGAATATAGACAGACGATACTCTACCTGCTACGCTTTTCGTGAATCATTCAAAAAAACGGCTTAAGCCTAGGCCATTACATATAAAAGAAACAAGTTTGTCTAAAGTGGAAAGAGAGACTATTAGGTCTGTGAGAGACGTTAGTTTGACCTATTCAAACGAAAATCAAAATAATTATGTAATCACTTCTATTTGGATTTTATATTCGATGCAAACAGATACAGAAGACACAGCAGAAGATAATGTCAGCACACTTTCATGGAGTTCTCTTTTTCAGTGCCTATCTAACACTATCCAAAGACAAATATTGGATATGATCCATTTGTACCTGTGTCGCCAACTAGCCTTCTGTAGTTCAAAATTCGTTACAATACTTTATATCTGTTTCACATTTATTAAACCAAGAATATGTAATAGTAACAGCTGATCAAGCAATATACGAAATAATTCTTGCATTAAAATCAAAATATTCTGTAAAATTGGAAAAAGTAAATGCCAGAATGGGGGGTTTTCACATAATTATGAATTTTTTAGGGGCAATAGGACATCTAATGTCTGGTTCTGGTATAGAAGAGTTGTTAGTTTCTGGCCGTATTTCAGTAGATGGAACAGCAAATAAAGTTATACCTGGTTGAAAAGATTACTCTCAAATGGTAAAATGCCATAGCTTAATACATGCTGCAGTGTTTGAATTATACTAGGAAGCATTTCAATCATATGTCACAAGCGAAGATAGTTCACTAGAAACCAGTGAAACTAAAAAATTGCAAACCTTAATGGAGGAAATATTTCTTGGCAAACATCTTTAAATTTAGATAACATATTCATTTCTTTTTCAAACGCGGCATTATCGTTGACAAAAATTCAACATTTAAGAGACAAATTCGAAATTACACGACAGGACAATCCAACAGCAAAATTGTGGCTCATGTATATGGATATGATATCAGTTGTGCACTGGTACATTTATTCGGAAAGAAGTGGAAGTTGGGAAGAGCATTTATCCAGTGTCGAAAAAATGTTGCCTTACTTGGTTGCTGCCGGGCATTATAAATATGTATCCTGCATAACCCACTACTTGAAAAGCATGAAAGAGTTAAAAGTTACTGCTTCTTCTATCTGGAATGAATTTCAGAAAGGAATATTTACGGTTAATTTAAAAAATGGACATTTCAACGGAACCTGGACTGACATGGCGTTGGAACAAACATATAATAAACAGAGCAAAATACAATTATTCAGTGGCATAAGTATGGAGCCTGAAACAATAAATAGAAACCTATATGCTCTACGTATCTTGACTTCATTGACTGATGAGTTCTTAAAAATGTTCGATAAAGGTAGTTTAAAGGTAAGTAGCCATCATCACTCTGTTAGTATTAGTTTTACATTAAAGGAATTACAAGCGAGGGAGCGTCTAAAATATATAATACGTCAGAAAATAAATCCATTCGAATTTGTAACAAGTGATTTGCTAAATATCTATTCGGGACATAAATGTATCTCCACTGAATTAAGTGACGCAAAAAATATTGGTTTAGGTATTCTAAAAATGGCAGAAAAAAACAGATATCATAAAATACCGCCAGTTAAAATACAGTTATTTTCTGAAAAAAAGAAAAGTGCAACACCTACTCAAATTAAGTCCCAATTGTTCGAAGATGAAGCAATTGTTCTCCGGAGTTTGTATTTTGTTAGAAATTTAGACGTAAATAAAAAAATAGAAGTACTCAGCCACAACATTTGTATTAATTTTGATGATTTGGACCTAGATTATGAGGAAAATTGTGATGCTCAGGAAGCAAATGATCCTGTTATGTTAATCAAGGAGAAAACGCGAGAAATTTACTGTTTCAAAGATTGTTTCGTCAGCAGTAATTTTATACATTTTTGCCAAATTAAGCAAAACTGTTCTGTTCCTCTGAATTCATATTTAACAGGTATTTTTGAATAAATTATGTATGTTCTGAACGCTATAATTTAAATAAATGTATACTGACCTATTCACTGTAAAAAAATCCTATTAAATAAATGTGAATGTGTATTATAACTCTGTTTTTACTCTTTAATTCTTAATTAAGCAAAAACAAGAAAGTCAATTAAAATATTGTAAAATTAATTTAAACCAATTTAAAACATAAATAAAATATAAACCCTTACAATACTAATTTTGTTTTTAAATAATTGATTTCGTTTTGTTTTATTGTAACTGTATTGAATTATTTTTGTTACCGTTTAAAATTTTTGTAATAGGAAAACTGAGAAAATAAATACTACCTAATATTTATTATAATTACGTGAAACTTGAACAATAAATATTCATACTTATTATTAACTATTTCTCTTTAAGGCAACAAGATCCTCTAACGCTTTAGCCTTTCTTGCTTCTATCATATTTCTTTCTTTCAATATTTTTAAATTTTCATTTTTTATATTCTCCTTTCTTTGCCTCTCTTGTCTACATTCCAGCAAGTCTTGTTATTTCTTATTAAGATACTGTTTTTTCATTAACAAATATTGTGCTGCAGGACTGTTTCGTTTTCGTGCGTGCACTGCAATTTTAAAAATCTTAATATTGTTTATACAATGTAAATAAATCTTCCAAGTACCACTTACTTCCGTACATTGATTAATCAGTACTATACAATAATTCTAAGTTGATACTTTTGAATGCAATAAATGACAATGAATAGAAAGTAATTGTCAAACTATAAAATAATTGTTATACATTATATAAATAAAGGTAGAAAGTATTGGTTCTAATGGAAAATGTGACAAAAACTGTATTAATCCACCCAGCACCATGGTGTCCCCATATAATGCAAAATAACTTACCTGTTGGTGATGATATCATCTTTCAAAACAGATTGTGTTTCTTGTGCAGCCGTTTCTGAAAAATGGAAAAAAACCATGGAATTAAATACAGGACTACAGATTAGCTATGTAATTAAATAAAAAATTAAAACTAATGATTCAACAAAATTATAATATGAAACAAATATAAGTTAATAATAAAATACCTGAAAATTTAATTGATGACTCAGACATGTTACCACTGTCGAAACTGTGTCGGCTGCAGTTACGTGCTTTATCGCCCAATATATCATTTTTTTCAAAAAATTTGAACCTTGAGGGCGTTTCTCCCGATTCTATGGATATATTTTGTCTTATTATACGATTGGACCAGATTGGACCATTTCTTTTTTAATTCGGCAATTATAATAGTAATATTTACACTAAGCAAATCATTTAGAATATTTTCCCATCCTTTCTTTTTGATTTTTGTGTTGGTATGTTTTATTTCCTCATAATGACTTGACACAAAATCTGTGAGAAACACTGTATCGTTATAAGACCATATGTGTTTTATTTCTTTGTCATGAGTTTGGGTACTATTTTCATCTTGGTCTTGTTCTGGGTTTCTCTCATCACCCCTCACTTTTGCATCTTCTAAAAGTTGTTGAGCAAAAGCCAAGTCATCTGAAATAATTAATATAGCTAAATTAATGCAATGTCCAAAATTGAATCGAAAAGAAAATAAACAGATGTACAGGCCATTTCTTTTATCATGTGCTAACATTGCTATATTCTAAACTATAAGAGATACGAAGACGATTAAATGGGCAAAAAGTTAACTATATTGGAGAACATTACATTGCTCGAAAAAAATATACAGTGACTCTAGCCCTTCTCGAGTTATACAGGGAGAACTAAAAATGCTATTTTTGGTTTTTTAAGCATAGAATTTTTATTAAAAGAAATATCAAAAATGGAAAAGGAAATTTTTATTGTATCTCAAATTTTCTACAAAAGTATACTAATAAATCTTCGATACAACGTTTCGCGTCTTAACGGCAACCATAAAATTATTTTTTTTAACGTTTTATCTGAAAGAACTAACATCATCAGTGACAACAATTTATAATTAGGTCCTGTCGTTTTAATTTCATCAAAACGAATATATAGATATATGTTGGCATTACCTAACAAATTGGATTAAAAGGATAATACAACACAACGAAAATTGAAGATTTCAAATCTGGTTTCTCCTGAATCAATTTTTATTAGAAACTGTTTTCATAATTCTCATATTCCTAAATGAAGAAAATATCAGTTTCTGAGCTCCCATGATACGAAAATGCAAAAAAATCTGTTAGGACGCCTGTCTGCCTGGATGTAAATACTATCTCTCGAACGAAAGCTCCGATCGAGTTCCGGTTTTCACTTTACTTGGTGTTTTGCATATGAAAACTTTTTTCTTTTTTTTAGAACTTTTTCCACATATATTACCCTACATGTATGTGAGAAGTTTGGCCAGGATTGCACTAACCAATCCGGTACCTATTATGCCCCGAAGTCCTGAAACGGTGCACCACCATTTGAGTCCCTAAAATTGTGATAATTTTTTTTTTTCACCAAGGTTAGGTAATGTCGATGTATACCAATTGGTATATTCCTTTTGACGAAATTGAAACGAATTTACAAAAGAACTACGAACACTTTTGTAGAAAATTTGAGATACAATAAAATTTTCAGATCAGTGAAGTTGGCACCCACTTCTGCGAATTTCCCAAAAATTTTGTGTGTATTCGTTTGTCCATCGATTGTCCATTATTGTCCACTAATTATTTCCGTTTGTCCACCCTTCGTTTCAAAATGGCGGCCCAAAAACTTTTTTTTGCGAGTTTTACTCTTGGCACCAACAAATTGCAAAAAAAAATTCAAACGCATAGGTCGTTTGTTCCATGTCCACGTTTGACCACCAATTAGTTTTGTTTGTCCACCCACCCGTTAATTATAATTAATTATATAGATTTTAAAAAATTGTGATATTGTGAAGTTGGTTTCACCCTTTTTTTATATTTTGAAATTTTTTTCGTGCATTCGTTTGTTCATCGTTAGTCCAAGATTGTCCACCTAAGATTTTTGTTTGTCCAAGCACCATTTCAAAACGGAGGGCAAAAAACGAATTCTCATTTGGTTAAATTCTCTGGACAAGAACAAATGATTCTTTAACATCTACAAATATTCCAGTTGACAATCTTTAGCTTCTTTTGTTCAAAATTATAACACTATGTAACAAAATAAATATTTTTTTCATTGAGTTTAGAGTGGACCAAATTTAATTTGCGTACACCGAAATAAATCCAATATCGGTTAAATGGGGAAAATATGAGTGTTTTCAAGACGAATTAATAGATTTTTTTTTAATTAAAATATCAGGTTCGGTTTCCGAGATATTTAAGAAAAACCGAAATTGACGATTTTCGTTATAATTAATTACCACCATAATTTTTAAAGAAGGAAAAAAAGCTTTATAAAACTTTTTTATTGAAGGCTAAATATGGCTAAACATAGCGTATCCAATTTTATAAAACACCGTTTCGTCTTTGAAGGGCCATCCTCAACTATTTTTTTTACTTGTACTTTTTATTTCATCTTTGTAATCCTCATTTTTTTCTCTATTCAACCATGTAGAACACTCAATTTTTTTATAAGGTTTTGACAATGAACTAAACTTAAAGAATTTTCTATGTACGGCCCTGTTCATTATATGGTCCGAAAACAGATTTTTTTAAATATTTATATTTTGAATGGATGGTACATAAATAGATTGTAGTTATTTAAAAAAATTTAAATTCAAATATTTAATAGAAATTAAGCTCAAAGTAGACTCAATGTTTAATTAATTTTATTTAAAATGATTTATAAATATTTGCAGTCAAAATGGAACATGACCGTACTTAGAAAAATTCCTAAAAATGGGGATTTCAAAAATGAAATAAAAAGTCCGTATTTAAAAAAAAATAGTTGAGGGTGGCCATTCAAAGACGAAACGTTGTTTTAACAAATTGGCTAGGCTATATTAAGCAGTATTTGACCTTCAATAAAAAAACCTTGTAAAATTTTTTTCTATCTAAAATTAAGATGTTTATTAAATAAAACCAAAATCGTCGATTTCGGTTTTTCCTAAATACCTCGGAAATTGGGACTTGATATTTTAATTTTGAAAAAACCAAATAAATCGTCTAGAAAATACACATCTTTTTCCCCGTTTAACCGATATTGCATCTATTGCTGTTTACGAGATCTCTGTATGCTCAAATTAAATCCGGTCCATTCTGTATAATAATGATACCTCACCACAAACTCAATTTAGATTTATGAATAAAATACTCTATTCACATCAGGTTTCGTAGTGAAAAAATTTTATTAACTTATTCTTTTAAAACTCTAAATAAGAAATATAAAAATTTATTTTTAGTTGAAAAACTTCCACAACAAGGAAATATCTCAAGGATATTTTCCTTAAGGCCCGATGCGAAGCGGAGCATCGCCACTCATTAGTGAAGATTTAGGTAAATAGTTTTCACTATTATTTTATAAAAATACATATTAATAAGTTTAAATTTAACGGTGGCTGTAATACATCGGAAACTAAGGAAAATATCCTTCAGATTGAACCAAACAATGAAAAACTAGGAACAAAGTGGTATTCGGAGCTGTAGACGCGAATAAGTGGATTTAGATGAGGGGCGTCACCACTGATGGTGTTTTTTCATGGAGCATAGTGTAATTAAAGAAAGAATTCGGTTTTGTCCTTCATTTTGTATTGGTACTTTGGACAAACAAGAATCTTAGGTGGATAATCTTGGACTAATGATGAACAAACGAATGCACGAAATTTTTTTTCAAAATTCAAAAAAGGGTGTGTCAACTTCACAATGTCACTATTTTTTAAAATTTATATAATTAATTGTAATTAACCGGTGGGTGGACAAACAAAATTAATTGGTGGACAAACGTGGACAAAGAACAAACGACCTATGCGGTTGAAATTTTTTTGCAATTTGTGGGTACCAAGAAAAAAATTTGCTACCATTTTGAAACGAAGGGTGGACAAACGAAAATAATTAGTGGACAATAATGGACAAACGAATGCACACAAAATTTTTGGGAAGTTCGCAAAAGTGACCTAAAATTTTTCTATTCCATTTTTTGATATTTCTTTTAATAAAAATTCTATGCGTCAAAAATCAAAAATAGCATTTTTAATTCTTCCTGTATAAATCGAGAAGGGCAAGGGTCCCTGTAGATTTAGCAAGACAACTTCGGAAAATTACAACGGTATCTTATTAGTAATTTGCCGCTTTTTGCCGTTAATTAGTAATGGAAAAATACATTTTGCCGCCCTTTTTTTATTAAAAATGAAACGTCTTGCTAACTTGATATCAAGTTAGCAAGACAACTGTGTAAACAATGACGATATCAAAAAACTAAAAGCTGGAGAATTTGCCGCTTTTTTGCCGTTAATTAATTGTGGAAAAAAAATTTTGCCGCTCTTTTTTTATTAAAAATTAAACGTCTTGATAACTTGATATCAAGTTAGGAAGACAACTGCGTAAACAATGACGATATCAAAAACTAAAAGCTGGAGAATTTGCCGCTTTTTGCCGTTAATTAGTTGTGGAAAAATAAATTTTGCCGCTCATTTTTTATTAAAAATTAAACACCTCGCTAACTTGATATTAAGTTAGCGAGACAACTGTATAAATAATGACGATATCAAAAAACTAAAAGCTGGAGAATTTGCCGCTTTTTGCCGTTAATTAGTTGTGGAAAAAAATCTTGATTTTTTTTTTTTATTAAAAATTAAACATCTCGCCAACTTGATATCAAGTTAGCGAGACAACTGTATAAATAATGACAATATCAAAAAACTAAACATAAATAAAATTCAAAGTCAAAAGTCTAGTACCACAAATATTTAATTGGAATTGGCAACAAGTTTCGGTATACTAATGCCATCATCAGGCCTATAATACAAATGTCCAATATAAGTAACAAAAGAGAGATAACAATATAGTTGAGACTTACCAAAGAACATTTGTATTATAGGCCTGATGATGGCATTAGTATGCCGATACTAGTTGCCAATTCCTACTTTTATTAAATATTTGTACTAGACTTTGAATTTTATTTCTTCGTCGGTGGACCACATTTGAGATTATGGATAATCTATTGGATTTTAAAAAACTAAAAGCTGGAGAATTTACCGATAAATAATTGTGGAAACCAAAAATCTGTCGCCTGTTTTTATTTGCAGGTTTTTTATAAAGCAACTTAAAATTTTGCAAAAAAAAATTTTACTTAAATGAGTAATTGTTTTTAATCAGAATATATGTTTGAATAAATTAATATATCATTCAAGGCATATGAAAAATTTTTGTACAACTCTTGTCTCAGCGAAGTTTTTCTCCAATTTTTATAGATTTTTATAACAATTTGTGCTACTATACGTCAGAGGCATGTGAGCATTCAAATATTGATTAAAAATTTTTTACACTCCTACAATCCGGTTTTTATCCATGTATTGTGTCATTTTTATGTGTTTAACATTTTTAAACTAGATAATCATTAAAAATACAATTCAGAAAGAAATATTGTTTAACTATAATATTTTATCATCAAATGTCGCTCTAAAATAAAACTAAAATGTGGTTATGTTATTGTAGAGAAAAGTTTTTATCTGATGGTTGTATTTTGAGTTTTAGGCCATGCAGAACTTATTATTAATTTAACATTGGAGCTCAAAGAAATTGTTAGTGATTTCGAAAAAGCGATACACGTTGGCCAGATATAAATGGGCTTCTTGTAGCAGTGATAAATAACGTACAACAAATGCCTGTGAATCATTCCACAGTCATTTTAACTCCAGTTTTTATGTAGCGCATCCATATATTTTAGATATATTAATGTATTAAAAGATGTAAAAAAAAATTCATAAATTAAAATAAATAGTGTAAATTTACCTTAAGCTTGTAACAATACTAGGTATAAAAACGATAACGATTTTGTTAAGAGTATTTATTATGAATTTGCAAAAAAATTAAATAAAATTATTTAGTCTTTTTTCAGGTGTTTTTCGCGCAGTTACTTAGGGTAACTGCCGCGCTATTGACCCATACAATTTCACTACCTGGAAACATTACTTACTTGATATTAAGTTAGCAAGACATTTAATTTTTAATAAAAAAAAGATATATTTTTCCACAACTAATTAACGGCAAAAAAGTGGCAAATTACTAATAAGATACGATTGTAACTTTCCGAATTTGCCTTGCTTAGTTGATAGACGTAATGTTAGCACATGATAAAAGAACATAGCCATGAAATTTTAAGGTTACCCCCTTATCATTGTGAGTTTAATGCTATCGATTTAATTTGGTCTGATGCTAAGACATACTATAACAAATAAGTGGAATGAAGCATTAGAATAGTATAACGCTGAAGTATGGGCTAAATGGGTGATACACACTGACAAACTCTTTGAAAAATTGTATGAGCGAGAGCAACATTTAAGTGACACAGATGTTGAACAAATAATCATAAACATAGGTGACCAATCGGATTCTGAAAGTGACGATGAAGAATAATTTGTATTTTTTAAGTTGTACATATAAAAAAGGTATTTTTCTTTGTATTCAAATATGACATATATGAAAGGCTTTATACAGGGTGTTTCATTGGGAAATGGGCATACGGTAAGAGTAGGTAGAGGTCGCCTAGGTGGTTCTAAAAAACCCCCATATGATGGGTCTAGCGCTCTTTATAACCGAGATACAGGGTGTTTTATGTATTTTGACTATTTCTTTGATGGTTTATAACTTACGATCCACATTGTATATATTTTTCATATTCACAGCATAAACTCTTCATCCTGTATTGTACCGAATACCAAATAAATATAATTAATAATCCAGGTACGGACTAGAAAAAAATGAATGAAATTGAATCAGTTTAAAACAACACCCTGTATATTAAAATTTTGATAATTCGTTTGCAGATTTGAAAAGAGCAGAAAAAATTATGTCAAAGCAAATGTGTTTTGTGCTTCCGCATACAATTTTCGTACTTGTTAATTTGAGTCAAAATTATTTTTTCGATGTAAGGGTGGTACAAAATTTAAAAAAAAATACTTTTTCTTCTCTAAATAATAATCTTTCACTTTCAATCAATAAAATCCCTAACCATTTCATAATCTCCTAAATTTTGGATCACAACCAATGTAAAATAAGTCGACATCTTACTAAAAGAGCACAAAAATGTATTGAGCAAAATGGTGGCCACTTTGAGCATCTGTTAAAATAAAGTTATACTTTTTCGGGATGTAATTTTTTCTCATTTTATTATTTGTTTAAAGTGCAGCATAATGGACAAATACAATTATCATAACTGTATTACACATACGGGGTGTTTGTAAGTTAGTTATTGAAATTAGCATTTTGTCTTAAATATGTGTAGGCCTGTCGACTTATTTTACATTGGTTGTGATCCAAAATTTAGGAGATTATGAAATGGTTAGGGATTTTATTGATTGAAAGTGAAAGATTATTATTTAGAGAAGAAAAAGTATTTTTTTTTAAATTTTGTACCACCCTTACATCGAAAAAATAATTTTGACTCAAATTAACAAGTACGAAAATTGTATGCGGAAGCACAAAACACATTTGCTTTGACATAATTTTTTCTGCTCTTTTCAAATCTGCAAACGAATTATCAAAATTTTAATATACAGGGTGTTGTTTTAAACTGATTCAATTTCATTCATTTTTTTCTAGTCCGTACCTGGATTATTAATTATATTTATTTGGTATTCGGTACAATACAGGATGAAGAGTTTATGCTGTGAATATGAAAAATATATACAATGTGGATCGTAAGTTATAAACCATCAAAGAAATAGTCAAAATACATAAAACACCCTGTATCTCGGTTATAAAGAGCGCTAGACCCATCATATGGGGGTTTTTTAGAACCACCTAGGCTACCTCTACCTACCCTTACCGTATGCCCATTTCCCAATGAAACACCCTGTATATATTTTAAAAAATAAAAATAGTAATAACACTTTCTTTATTGAATTGCTACCTAACAGGCTATCGATAAAGTTCTTGAACCCTAAATATTTATATAATCACCTGGTGTAGCTGCAAATTTAACTCTTTTTTCTTTGATATTTTATTGTAATGGATTGTTAAATCTGAATTTAGCTCTTATATCTCCTTAAAATTCCCATATACTTAAAATATCTTCCAACTATGTTGTGACAATATAACGAAATTAATATAATAGGTGTTTAGTAATTTAATGTAAAGGCCAATATTTGCAGTACATGGTGGCAGTAGGTAGGCACATTGATTGTAGAACACACGACAATTTTTGTTTTGACTAAAACTTTTCGACTAATTTCCTATGAATATTGTTGATGATGTACGGGTAATCATTCGCCCGAAGAAGTGTTAAGTTATTTTTTTGTTAACAAAAATCAACATTTAAAAATTGTATATACATCCAGCTCGGCAAATGCAAGTTTTTCCAAATCATTATAAAAGACCAAATTCCCGTTGCTCAAATCACTGATCATAAAAATTGTATTAATTGGTTCAGAAAATATAAAAGTTAACAAATTCTTCTGTCTTTTCATAGTATTATAATGTATAATGCACCACTAACATCATAATATCACCATTACATATTTTCAATAAATATCTGTTGGGTATTAATTTATAACAGATTGATATGTGTGACTATTAATTAATTATAAAATATTTTTCCACTACTAGTATTAGAAAATATCATTAATTATGCTGTTTGAGTCGAGAAGATAAATGTATCTCATAGTAGTAGAATAAATAGTATATAAACCACGGAAGAGAAGAAAAATCTCTTATCCACCTTGATGTATAATATACTATTTTATTTCTGAATATTGTTGGATGCGGTTAAATTAAAAAGATAAGCAATGCAGTACCAAATCAAATGAGAATGAGAATATCCAAAAGAATAACATAAAAATAAATGCTAGTACAATCACTCAAAACAGATTTAGTAGGTAAAAAAAGTACATACCTCATATCGTTTTGAATAAAAAATAATGTGAGCATTGCACACATTACACACATTGTTCTGCAACTGAATATGCAAAGGATGAAAAACACCGGTTCTCCAAAATCCAAATCTCCTCAAACTTGATAAAGTGGGAATAATTGTAAAACATTTAAATTCCAAACACTATAAAGTAACCAAAATTCTAAAAATTTCTATTCTGAGCTAAAAATGGGTATCAATTTGGTTCTTTTCTTTAAATTCTAATAGAGAGTTATTGCAGGACATCTGAAATATACCGTATACCTTACACTGACATCTAAGCATGCGCAGACCTAAACAATTTTTTATAAGGTATAAGGTCATGCACTATTTCTTAGGGATAAGGTTAAACGTTAAACCTTATACGTTATAGGAATTTTTTGTTCTGTCGATGTGTTTTGCTGATAAATAAAATGTTTTATGGTTAATAACTCACATTTAACCTAACCATTTAAAATTCAGATATATTTAAAAAGGGATTAACATCTAAAATTTCTTCCATGTCTCGCGAAAAAAAATAAAATAATCTAAAAACTCGAGTTACTTTTAACTTTTAACAAAAAACGTGGCCAACGTAACACAAACGAAAATTTTTGATAAAGGACAAGTCTAGCGTCTAACCTTACATAGCGTTTAAGGTAAAGATCCTTGCAATAACTCATATTTATATGCATGCACTAAGCCAAATAGTGCTAAGGTATAAGGTATACGGTATAAAAATTTGGTGTCGTGCAATAACTCTCTATTTTATCAACTATCAACAACCACTAAAACAAGCTAAAAATTGTGTCAGTGACGAATGACAAATGACAATCGGGTGACAACGACAACTGACAAAAGAATTTTCTACGATAGGCGAGTTCGGTAATGGGCCTGTTTATTACAGCGGTTTCGAGCTCAGAGTAAATATATATAGAGAGGGCATTCTATCCTTTTTTATTAAGCCAACATCAAGTTAACTTTTGTTGACATCGTCCTCTAGAAATTCCATAAGCGTACTTTCAAGCAGGATAATTTAAACTCATACATTAAATAGTTTACAGTTTGTGAATTGATTTGTTTTATTTTTTAGTGTTATAGGTTATACTAAATATTTTTGTAAACATTTTGAACTATTTTAAGTGATTTTCTTGAGAGGTTGTTAACCATGAGAAAGAAATGTGAAAAATGTGGTGCTTTTCTCAAGCCATTAGATAATCAATCTTACACTTCACAAGTAAGTTAGGAAAATAGTTTTTAAATAATTTAAAATATAAAATAAGTTGATAAGATTTGATAATTTTTTATTCTGCTTCCTTTCTTTTTTATGTTATATACCATTCACATTTTTTTTATGTTATTCGCATTTAGGTACTCCTTACTGTAACAAGGTTTTAGGAGCAATAAAAAATATTATTTATTTGATTCGATTATTAAATACGTACATTTAATATAAATTTACAAGCATTTGCTATGTTTTAATGTTAATATTTATCAGTATTACAGAAAATACAACTTTATCGAAATTATATAACTTCTCACGACATATTTAATTCAAATGTGATATATTAATAACATGTAAAATACCCAATTTTAATTTTCTTTTTTTTTGCTAAAATAAATAAAAAGTTATAATTCTTCGCGTCGCCACTGTCTACTACATCACGTCAATTTTTATTGTTGATTTCGTCCTCTGCACGAGATTTTTCTGCGCGTCTCACGTCCCTCGCCTACAAACTTTGCCGAGAGAGAGGGATAGATGTTGGCTTAAATTTTGTAAATGACATTAGATATACAGGGCATATCTAACGTAGTTCCTTTATCTGAGGTTTCGAGTTAGTGCTCTAGTGAATTCCTTATAGTTTCGCCGTTAGAAGGCGTGAAAAAAATTATATAGACATTTATGACATTTTTAGATTTTGATACAAAATTATGGATTTTTATGAAAAATTACATCTAATCAAAATTGTAGAACATAAAATTTTCTACAAATTTTGTCTTTACTTTTTTTTCGAGTTCCGCATAGTTTCGCCCCTAGTTTTTATTTTAATTTTTAAGCAATTTTTATCTGTATTAAATTATTATTTTTTAGTTAAATTTTAATATTAAAAATAGTGTCTTTAAATTTGTAATAATTATTATAATTTTTTCTTAAATTTTATTACAAAAATTGTGATTTTTTTTAAAAATTGACTAAGAAACATTTAAAATTATATTACGATTTTAAACTAAATTGAATAACTTCTGAAGTATTAAAGTTACGGAAATGGAATTTTCACCATTCTAAAGATAATATAAAACTTAAAATTTGAAATTGTAATTATTATAGCCAAAATAAAGATTTTTTTTTAAATTTCTTCTAATTTCGTTCTATCAATAAGTATACAATAAATGAAAAAAGTAAATAGCATATTCGAAAAGGATCCAAAAGTACTATGTGTGTAAATTATTTCATAATGTTATCATAGAATTTGTAAAAGTTATAGCAATAAATGAAAAAAGTTAAAACAATTCAATGGATTTACCCATGAATATTTGACAAAAAATTTGATTTTTTTTTTTTGGTTTTTCAAACTAACTTTATTAATGCATTTTGATCCAGAAAACCTAAAAAAAGGTCTGTTTCCCATTTTGAATAAAATTAAATGAGATATTAATTATTTATTGATTTTAAAATTATTCAAAAAAGGTTTTATTTCTTTTTAAGCTTAATATTAATATAAAAAATTTAAAAAAAATAACATTAAATTTGTAGTAAAAAACTTTATAGTTGTGATTTTTTTCAAAATTTTATTCAAAAAATTGTAGAATTCATAATTGTTTTTTTTCAAATATAATATAAGTTTAAAAAGAAATTGAATAACTTTAAAAATATTACAGGTATTAAAATGGGATTTATACCATTCGATAGGTAATATAAAACTCTAAATTTAGAAATTAATTTAGTCCCTTAGAATTTAACATTGTAGTTATTATAACCAGAATAAAACAAAAATTAAATGTTTTTGTCCTTTTGTTTTATCGAAAATGGTAAAACAAATGAAAAAAGTAAATAGTACATCCGAAAGGGATCAAAGAGTTTATTATGTGTGAAATATTTCATAATTTTAAAATAATACTTATAGAAATTATACAAAATTATAAAAAGTTAAAAAAAAATTTACAAAAAATTAAGTTTTTTTTCAATTTTTGTAAACTAATTTTATTAATGTATTTTGATGCAGAAAAACTAAAATAATCGATTAATCAATTACTTTACTATGAGTGTTCGGAAAGTTGGGTGGGATTACCCCCTCATTTTTTATTTTTATATCATTTTATGTTATAAGATTAATATAAGATGTTTGTTTCTGAAATGTAAAATTTAACAACTAAATAGTTATTAAATATTGGTCATAGGTACAACTACTGGATTAATTAAATTCGTAAGTACTAAATTTTTAACCAAATATAAATGATCTTGTATATAATTTAAATATTTATAAAACAATAGCCAAGTTGTTACTATTAACTGGGATGGTTTTAATAAGTTTTTAAAACGTAATTTACTTCCAGGGTGAACAATATTAAATTTATTTAAGAAAATTGGAGGATCAATATTATATTTTATTGCATTATACCTAATCAATAAGTCGGCCACTCTAGAAAGATCTCTTTAGTTCCTGTATATTCATTGTAATCCTTAACAAATCAAACCATGACAAAAGTACTATATACACAATTTTTATTTTTTTTTGTTTTTAGGCATTAAAATATTCTAAACTATACAAACAAGTAATATACAATTTGGTCCCAAGAAAATTAATATGTATATTGAAAATTTGTAATTAATATTTTTTTACTTTTCAATACATACACGTGTTTTGTTAATTTTCAATATACGTGTGATATAAAATTTCAGTACATGTGTGATATAAGCTCATAGTACAAATGACTGCGCAATAGGTAGTCAGGAAAAAGCATAAATAAACCAAGGTAACCCTAAACAATTTGTATAATAGAGTATGGCGAGGTGGCGTGTGCTGGCCACATCAGATTTTGCGCCAATCTAATATTTCTAGGTTATGCTTATAATTTGTGTTTCTGAATACTGTATTTTGCACCTTGTGAGAAAAAAAGCTAAAAATAGGTATGTATGATAGATTTTGCAAAAAGGAACCGAGAAATGTTGATTTCTATTCATTAAAATGTATTATAAATTTAAAATTCAATTTTAAAAATCATTTCTTAAAGCTGTTTTTCAAATGTCAAAAACGATATCCGTTATATTGATTTCTTACGTGACGTCATCTTCTAGTAAACACAATAGATTTTTGTTGTGCTGTGTGTGTTGATTTGAAATTTTTTCGAGTTATCACGTTAGTAGGCTTTTTCATCCCGTATTTTATTGAAATATCATCATGGTTGACGGTTTCATAAAAGCAGAAAGTACTAATTTACTAGTGGCGAATTTGTTTGCATGCAATACCGATTTCTGTTCTGCCGAGTTGAGAAATCTTAAAGCATCAATGCAGTACCTAATTATATAACAGAACCCATTATCTTATATTATGTATAAATTCTTCATGTCATTTTTCATCTAAAACAAGCAATAATCTTTACATTATCTATCACTATCGTGACATAACCTATAAATAAATTACAAAACTTGATATTACGATATCGTCATAAAGTTTTCTTTTCTTCATAAAATAGTTATGACATAGTAAATACGCTTAATTAAACGCGTACTTACATCAAACTGATCTTCACAGAAATAAAACCTAGTATTTGAGGACAATAACTTCGAATCTCTTTTTGCCAGTTTTAACAAAGTGTTTACTCATGTTTATATCAGTTGGGACTTGAATCCACAACTTTCCCGGCGTTTTTTCGCTAGTATTCTTGCATTCGGGTACCTAGACACCAATGATAAGGATTATGATTATAACTCATTATTAATTCGAAAATATTTTTATTCCTTTGCTGCAGACGTTGTATATATTTATTACAAGGATGACGCCACGAACCTAGTCAGCATGGCGGCTACCGTTTTCGCTCGAAAATGTAAAATGGTAAATTCAAAGTCATTTTGTGGCACTATTGGGTTTTAAAAAATTAATATAAAAATTAGAGTGGTTCATTATAACTTTAAGGCACTTTTTAAAAAATGGTGTAATAGCCTATTTTAAATCTCTTTAGCATTTTAAAATGGACAGTAATGATGAAATCATAGAGAGTTTCATAAATTCGGACGACGAATCAATAACAAGTTCGTCTGACTACGATCATTTTTCAAGGGAGTCAGTTCTATATCGGTACTTATTCATCAATGGTGACATAAGATTATTGGGTAATCTAACCAAAACTGCCTGTTTTGTTGTATAATCCATAACATTGAACCGAGAAAACAATATGCTTTTACCAAAGGCCGAGACTACACACACGTTAACCTGTGGATAATTTCAGAAATTCCCCACACGTTACAATATTAAACTTGCTTATCTGACCTAAAAAAATATTTTTTTTATTACGATCTAAATCTAGCCTGTATATTTAAAAAAATATTAAAAGAATTCTTACTATCTAAATCTAACCTGTGTTTAAAAAAAATTAAAACGGCCATGTGGGATTCGATCCCCGGACCCACTGCACCACTAGCGAGCACCATGTCCACGCAGCTACCAGAGCCCATGCATACATCTGTTCAAACTTATTATTTAAGCGAATCACGTTTCACGTATGGGTAATTTCTAAAATTATCCACAGGTGTGTCTTGTCACAGTGTTTACCAAAAAACACCTAACCTCGCACTATCCAATATAAATTTACATTACATTTCTCACACCTCTGAATCAAGTGTAAATCAGCGTTGACATGGGTAGTGAATCATGGACGTGAGCCACAATCGTGCACGATTCATGAAATTTTACTACAAAAGTCGTCGTACTTTCGTGAGAAAGGTTTACACGGGACACAGAGTCAGTTACAAATATTTCGATGTCGACAATACTGGGTAGCAGAAACCTGACAAGTTATGAATGGAATGATACTTAACGTGTTTGATTTTCTCACGAACGGAATATTTTAGCGTCGTTGACATGGGTAGTGAATCACGAATCATCATTGTTGATCATAGCGGCCAATATTTTCAGAATGAATGACGCAGACACCATTAAGTATCATTCCACATATAACTTGAAAGGCTTCTGCTACCAAGTATTGTCTACATCGAAATATTCGCGACTGACTCTGTATCCCGTGTAAACCTTTCTCACGAGAGTGCGACTGCTTCCGTCGTGAAATTTGATAAATCGTGATACCACGAGTGGCTCACGTCCGTGATTCACTACCCATGTCAACGCTGCTTTTGTTTCGTGAACGTTCGTTCTTCAGGAATCTAATGGTTGCGACGGGGCGTAATCCACGACAGAGTGGGCAACTTTCGTGATTCACTGCCCATGTCAATGCCGCTTGACACCTAGATTTGGTGGTAAATTTATTTGAAATTATTGTGCTACGGTATCAGTGCTAGACGATCTACTCTAGTGTATAATAATGAAGACACCGCGACCTTTTTATAGCGAATTCCATTGGTAAAACTGGTGCGTACTGAGTGCATAATTTGTATTCTATTGGGAAAACTGGTAGAGGGTTTTGTATTCCATTGGGGAACTGGTGCATTCGAATTCGAACTCAGTGCAACATTTTCAGCACGAGCTCCATGAGGTCGTGCGAAGTTAGTGCAATTGTGAATATGGCGGGATTATCAAAAGGTTCAAAATTGCTAGTGGCATTATCCTTCATCTTCAAGTAATGATGAGGAAATGATATATAAAGTAATGAAGTAGAGGAGAATCAGATATCAAAATCTTTTCAATAATTTGACAAATTTACATACTTGTTTATTTAAATATTTCATCACTGTCATCAAGTGTTAATGTTATGTTATCATTTCATTATTCAGTTGAAATGCAATCTCATATATTTTTGGAATAGAGTAATTCATTTCTGAAATGTAAATAAAAATAACGGCAACCTTATATTCTTCTAGCACGAAAATAAATCAACCTAACCTAAGATTTTGTATTCCATTGGAAATGAACTAGTGCACATTATTCATGAACTACTTTAGGTGCAAAACCAGTGCAAAAATAGTTTTACCAAGGGAATTCGCTATTCTTTTTAGAGTGCGTTCCACATGACGAACACGGTCGTTGTTGTTCGCGGCGAGAACGTGACTCATGACGTCATTATTTTTGTTCACGCCAATCTCACAACGACCCACTTGAAACCGTGGGTCAAAATGGACATTGGACTGACGCAAGTTAAATATGGCGACAGAGAAAATAACTTTATATGATTTGGAAAGAAATATTGTTGTTCAAGCTTCTGTTTCTCAATGCGAGGCCTCAGGTAAACATAATTATGTAAAATAAGTTTGGTAAAACTAATTTTAGTTCATATTCAACAGTCATTTATACATTTTTCCTCATATGTCAATAATATAATCTAACTTCTGCTTTATCATTTCAAACTCGCCATTTATAATGTTTAGATCAACGCTTGAAACGAGAAACGATCCTTACTACATTCCACTTGAGTGTATAGTCTCCATGTTTGTAACGCTCGCAAGCAAGTGGAACGGGAAAAACCGTGGTCGTGAACGTGATTGTTGTGGGTGATTAGTGGAACGTACCCTTGTGTAGTGATGGGCATTATTTTAATAAAACTAATTGCGCATTCGACTCGTACGCTCTTACTCGATGCCAGAGCGCTTTTAGTTCACTGATTTCGTGCAGTATTTTTATAATTCGAAACTTTATCGAGCAATGCACACTGGTGCGACCCAGTTCGGCAATGGCAAATTGGCAAAGTGCATAATTTTATCGATATTCGACTGATGGGGACGTGTGGTGCGGTAGCTACAGCAAATTCATTTGTAGTATATGAAAATCTACTTAAAATTATTCATAAAAATAGGCTTGGTTAATTTTGAAACACTACGATTACTATGAAATAAATTTTTAAAATTTCAAAGTGACGTCAGCTACATTAATTTGTTTAAAGTAATGTAGATGGCATGACAAGGTATAATTTACAGTTATCTGTCGAGTATTACTAAAATAAATAACCTTAGTCGCTTAGACTATTAAAAAAAAAAAAGAAAAAAGCGAAACACACAGGCGATACATAAACATTAAAATAATAGGTTAAATTATACCGTTGTCAGTAAAGGGGCTATGAGAGAACGGCCTTTTTCCCCATGTTAAATCCCATAAGAAATCGCTAAGGTCAGAAATAGCGAAATTGGCTCTAAAAGTGGTGGGGGTAAAATTCACACAATCTGCGCATGCGCTACGTTATTGGATAGCTAATGCCAAGAGGAGAAAGAGAAAATAATGAAAAAAATCCCAACTACCCCCTTCCACCCCCAACTACCCCCTTCCACCCCAAACTACACCCTTCCACCCCCAACTACCCCGTGTTTACATGTAATTCTCCATACGCTCTTAATTATATAATTTGTATACTTTATTTTTTAAATTTGAGTAAAATCAAGTTTTTATTAATAATTTTTATTTATTATTTAATTTTAACATTCTTCCACGCCACCCGATATTTATAATATAATTTAATTAAATTAAAAAAATCTCGTCCTTTCTGAGTCTTGAACCGCTGATCTCATGTTCCAAAGTATGCGCATTAACCTACACCGCTATCGTCAAACTTGATAAAAATTGTAAATAATTAATATAATTGTCGCATTCGGTTATATACTCATTGTGAAAGAGAGAGGACGCTGTCACGTCACCAACGCTCGCTGGTCACCTCCACGCGCTGTTTAGTTAAAATATTTGTTTGGTAATTGCTTCAAGGTAACCTTGAGTATTTAAATTACATCATTTGCGGCGTCTATTTGACGGCTTGTACAGACTTGTCGATACTTGTTTATATCAAAATTGTAAGAAAAGTTCCAATAGCATAAATTTTATCGGAAGGGGGGGATTATTAAGTGGATAGTATTTCCAGCGTTCAACAGACTATAAATAGGCAAGAACAACATTAAAAAATTTAGTTTGTGACTTGTGCATGTGCTGTTATTTTGAAAAAATCAAAAAGGTAAGTTTTTTTTATTTAATTATTTTTTTATTAAAAAAGTTGATATTAAGTTTTGAGTTGGAGTGAGTGAAAGTAGTAACGGTATATAAAAAAACTAATAAATCGTTTTTTTGTTTTTTAAGTAATTTATATGAAATATGTAATTGTTATGAAGGGTGGGGGTATTTTCTACCTTTATAAATAATTAAATTAAAGTTAATTTTGTTTTATAACCCTGATGTTACAGGATTTTAAAAAAAGAATGATTTAGCTTTCAAGATATTTTATTTTCAAATAACCCTAATTTTTGATATTTCTTAAGTAATTTGTAAAAAAATATGTAATTGTTATGAAGGGTTGGGGTATTTTCTACCTTTATAACTAATAAAATTAAAGTTAATTTTATTTTCTAACCCTGATGTTATAGGATTTTTAAAAAAGAATGATTTAGCTTTCAAGATATTTTATTTTCAAATGGTCCTAATTTTCGATATTCCTTAAGTAATTTATAAAAAATATGTAATTGTTATGAAGGGTTGGGGTATTTTCTACCTTTATAACTAATAAAATTAAAGTTAATTTTGTTTTCTAACCCTGATGTTATAGGATTTTAAAAAAAGAATGATTTAGGTTTCAAGATATTTTATTTTCAAACGACCCTAATTTTTGATATTTCTTAAGTAATTTGTAAAAAATATGTAATTGTTATGAAGGGTTGGGGTATTTTCTACCTTTATAACTAATAAAATTAAAGTTAATTTTGTTTTATAACCCTGATGTTACAGGATTTTAAAAAAAGAATGATTTAGCTTTCAAGATATTTTATTTTCAAATAACCCTAATTTATTGATATTTCTTAAGTAATTTGTAAAAAATATATAATTGTTATGAAGGGTGGGGGTATTTTCTTCCTTTATAAATAATTAAATTAAAGTAAATTTTGTTTTCTAACCCTGATGTTATAGGATTTTAAAAACAGAATGATTTAGCTTTCAAGTTATTTTACTTTCAAATGGCCCTAATTTTCGATATTTCTGAAGTAATTTGTAAAAAATATTTGTTTTTTAAGAAGGGTGGAGGTATTTTCTACCTTTATAAATAATAAAATTAAAGTAAATTTTGTTTTCTAACCCTGATGTTATAGGATTTTAAAAAAAGAATGATTTAGCTTTCAAGTTATTTTACTTTCAAATGGCCCTAATTTTCGATATTTCTGAAGTAATTTGTAAAAAATATTTGTTTTTTAAGAAGGGTGGAGGTATTTTCTACCTTTATAAATAATAAAATTAAAGTTAATCTTGTTTTCTAACCCTGATGTTATTAGATTTTAAAAAAAGAGTGATTTAAGCTCATATTCGCCGTTTTCTTGTTTAAGCGGAGCTTGCTTAAGCCCGCTTAAAACGCAAGCCAAGCTTAAATTTTTGTGTTATGCACCACAGAACAGGCTTAGAGTGTTTTCACACGGAGCAATATGTTGCAGCAATAAAAAGTTGCAATATCGCTTTGCAGTTAAAATACCTGCATTTAAATGAGTCGTTTTCACATGCAACGCGATGCGATATATTTATGGTAGCAATAGTTTTATATTACAATGACGTGCAATATGTTCTACGGAATTATGCGATATCGCATTGTCCCAATAGTAGAAAACCATACATGTTTATGCAGGTGTTCACACTATTCGCTGTTTATAGTAGCAATTTATTTAGCAGTGTTGCAAATACTTATTATAAAATATGAATAAGAAAGTTAAATATTTAACAGGTGTTTTTTTAATAGTCACAATTTTTTTAGTATCTGTTAAACAGTGTTGCGAAAAATACGTTTTTTCTTTTAAATCCGTTTTCGAAATCTACAGTATCTTCTTCCAGCACATATAAGGTTTGGTCAGTCTGAATCTTCTGAATTTTCTATAAAAGGTCACATCATCCATCCGTTCAAAATAGTTAGGCCCCGTAAAAATTCTTCGTGGAACTCCAGAATCAATAAAATTTGATGTCATTATCGTCTTCCTGCATAATAATATCATCTTCTATTTCCGTTATTATTCAACAAATTTACCTTCCTTTTGATGCAATGCAAAATGGCACAAATATTTAGATTTCTTTCAAAAACCAAGAATAAAAAGTAGGGTTATGATGGCTAAAAACTGAAGCGTTAGGCGAGCTTAACCCTTAAGCTTCGCTTACTGATATTTGGCTAATAGGGGCGTTAGCTTTCAAGATATTTTATTTTCAAATGGTCCTAATTTTCGATATTTCTTCAGTAATTTGTTTTATATACATTTAAATTAATATTTTTTTTAATTAAATTTTATTTTCAAATTCTAAAATATTTTAAATGAGTTTCTTACGAGAAATAAACAAATGTTCCCTTGTAGAAAAAGCAGACTTGCTAGAGATTAAGCTGAACAGCCTCCCACTATCAAACCATTCAAAATATTAGCGGCAAAAATTGTGAAGGGGGAAATTTGGAGAAAGCGTTCTTCTGGAGCTTGAGGAAAAAGTGGTAATCCTACCAGCAAGGGTTACTGAAATTTACAGACCACACATCCAGCAATTCACCACACTCAAATATTCCGTGCTATTTAGAGGGGCCGTTAACATAGGCAAACCCAGCAGCAACGTTCGAAATTACAGAAAATTGGTTTGGTAAGTCATATTTTTTTAATAATGCTCATAATTATTTTGAAATTGTATATACAGAATGTGTCATTTTAATATTAAAGTTTGCATTTAAAATCAGCTGTTTCGGAGTTGTATATGCATACATATTAATTACTATTTTATTTATTAAAACTACTCGTTTACGTTCATAACGATATATTTTAGATAGGTTTATCATCTATTTTGACGGAAAGTCCTCATTTTTAAGTACTACTCATTAGGATAATGCTATTTTTAGTCGTGTCTGTTACTGTTGTGGGAGATCTGATGATCTCCTGTGTTAGACGGTCGACTCTTCCTACCCTGAACGCGCCAGGTATTATAAACTTAGAAAGCCGGTCATTCCAGCCTAAAAAAACTGGTAGACTTTCATATTGAGTTAAATACCTATAGCTATTATAGTCCGATGGGGAAGATGTTGCCTAAAGGCTATCAAAGAACTGTCCGACAGTAAACGGTTATCAATATTTGTGTTTTTAAAATTACAAAAGTTTCGACAATTAGTTTTCAACATTTTACATACAATTTTACATTCAATGTTTTAAAGCTAAAATGCGGTTGTATATACTGAGCGAATGTTTTATCATTTTAAATGAAGAAAAAAATTGTATTATTGAATAATGTATATATGTACAGAATGCCTCTTTTTTCCATTTTTAGACAAGATCTTACGTTTAAAAGCATGTTCTTATTTCGTTTGCTATTAGTTAAAAGTCTGGTTTCTTTTTTTCAATGTTCAATATTTTGAAACTTTTAAAAATGTTCGAAACGTCACATTTAACAACGCTAATGGCATTTTTAACGTTCAGTTTTTAATTCGAAAAAAGGTGTTAAAACTATGCCTCTTCCTACCCCGGAACGCACCAGATACTATAAAGTTGGAAAGTTGGTGATCCTGGTAGTTTTTCATATTGAGGGTATACAGCTAGTTTCGACATTGTGGTAAGGGGAGCTATTCGGCACATTTGGAGAAATGATTGATACTTAACAAATATAAGAGATTAATTATTTTACTACGTTTCGATCATCTCCAACATTCCATCATCAATATAACAGCAGACGTTTTAGTCCCAAAATTATTTTCAATAGTCTCGTAGTCATGGTAGGAGCCGTTTCAATCATAATCATATAAGGTTTTGTAAAAACATGAAATTATTTGAAATTGATTATTTATTCATAAATATAAAATACATATACTTTACAAATTAGAAATCTTAGGGGATTTTTATAACTGTTGAACTGTTGAATGTTTTGGTATCTAACCCAGTAGAATTTGATTGGTAAATTAATACCTACATATCGTCAAAGGTAACGTCAGAGGCAGGTTTAAATCTCAACAACCCTTTCCTTGGAATAAAACGTAAGTCCAATCTGATCAGTTGGTTATGCACCCTCCGTTACTTTCTCTACAGCACCTCGAATTGTAGAATTAATCAATTAAGATGATTTTTGTTTATCTTAAACTCCAAAGTATGACTATGCAGATTATATTTTTTTATTATTTTGCTGTTCTCTTTAATCGCAGTGAATTTTTCCATTTTCGAACTTTAATGCATGAACTGAAATTAGCTTGCGCGAAGGTACAAGGTCTACTCATAACCTCGGTAGGGCTACATCGATGACCATATAATGTTACGTAGCAAATGGTATGACGTCACAAGCGAAATGTATAAGCCATATTCTTAGAAATACGATATCGATAAAATGTAAGAAATTACCTCTCTTAAGAAAATCTCAGGGTATGTTTCAATGCTTATGAATTAATAGTATGTTCATATATATTAGATAATGATAAAAATTTGTGTGCTTTCATAACAGGTCAGAACTTTATCTGATAAAAGACAGATTATTTTTTAATTTTATTAAGCAAAGTATCTTTAAAAATTCTGATATTTTACTTCTCTTCCTGATAATATTTCTTCGTCATCACTCAATTAAAAACGGAGGCAGTTAATATTATTTGGATCATCCATCATCTGTAGGGATTTCAGTTGTTTTTTTGATTTGGTTTCCCCTGCGATGTACCGTCATGTTTTATTTAATAATTAAACACCTGACGTTCATCACACCGTTTAAACCATTTTTTAAGTGGCTTTGCTTTATTTTTTCAAGCTTAGTGCACTATGGTTCTATGTACATCTGATACAACAATTGCTTGTAAAATTTTTAAAGGTCTGAGGGTTCCTGGAAAACACCAAATCATATTGTCAGTAGATAGAACGTCCATTAACTTTAAAGATTCAGTAAGTAAAGGCAATGACGTTTAGAATAAAAATTTACAACTTGATTTCTTGTAGAATTGTCACAATCTAAACGTTATTATCATTAGTTACAGAACCGTTAAAGTTAATGAACGTTCTATCTGCTGACAAATATAGTCCTGAATTCTTTATCATCTCAACATTATTTTGTTTTGTTTTGTTTTTATAAGCTGATATAGCTGGCTCCTGACTAAGAAAAAGTTAGACTTGCTACCGAATAATTTAAATAGGACACGAAATAAAATATTAGTCATCATAAAAAGTTACACTAAGAAAAATAATTACTAAGGGTATTTTATTAATTTAAAACAGATTATAAAAATATTATAACGGATAATTTAACTAAATAAGAAAGGTCAAAAAATTAAAGCACACACCGAGAAAAAGTAATCACCATTTTAACGTATAGCTCAGTTCAATTTAACATTTGTCAGTTCTTTATTTCAAGAAATCTTCAACTACATCTTCTGAAAATTGATAAGAAAAAGACAAAATATTTTTTCTATTATTTATTATGGATAACGATATATAACATTATAGTTTATTTCACCATAATTAACACAATTACATTTTTCAAATAGTTTTTCAGACTCTATATTAGAACAAAATGCCGTAAATTGGTTTATTGTCTTGATATGATTAAGCAATTTCATCCCGTTACCCATTCTTCGATATTCCACCATCGTATAAATATAATTAAGCGTTTTTGGATTACCGTGTTGTTTGAAAGGATCAAAGTCCATAGTTGACATCAGAGCAAACGAAGTAGGTTTATCGTTAACGTATAAAATGCAGCAGGATATTTTCTTGTCATGATACCATTGTTCAATCACATCATTCGATATCTTTAACTGTCTGATTTTCTTAGCAGCATATTGATTGCTAAATAATCGAATATCCATCTTCACCAGCTGGGGACGAAATAATATCATCCAATAATATCAGCTCGATTTAACTCGCTAATGATATCATTTATTTCTTCCTCACACCCATTTGTATTGATTAGGTACCTTAAGCGATCAACGAGCATATTTGGGTCGTCCCAATAAGTAACTTCATTAGATATTTTGGGGATATAATCAACATCTCTTACACAATCAGATTTTTCATCTTGAATTTTGGTAGCGATGTTTCGCATCTTTTTTACACATGGTTTATCATTCTTTTTTCTTGCTGAAATTTTAGACTTCGTTTTATTTTTAAATAGTGGTTTTATAATGTTGTTGAATTTCTCTTTACAAGCTTGGTGCCTCAAATGGCCACGGGAATCCCTATGTACACAGGATAGGTCCAACAACTGTTTATAAATTTGCAGATCATCATCGGTAAAATTCTGAGGGTTCTTGGAAAACAGCAAATCATATAGCCCTGATGTACTATTAAACTCCTTGTTATCCAACATTATTTTGTCTTTATCAAACTGAATGTTTTTATTACCAAGTTTCCATTTCGAAAATTCGTATCGAGGTCCGTATGCTTTATCAGATTTGTCCTTGTTCATTTCTAGAGGGCTTTTTTCTTCTGGAGAATGTTCGTTCAGTACTTCATGCGCTAAAGCAGATTCCAATATTTGTTTCAGTGGCTCAGTTATCGGTTTAAATATCATTTGCAAACCTTCATCTTTATCAGCTTCCATTCTTTTTAGGGCCTTATATTTTTTTCGAATATTCTCAGCAAGCTTTTTAATATGTGACGTATCATATGACATCTTATTATCGACTGGTTCCCTTCAATTACTTTGATGCTATTTATACATCTGACAGACCAGACGTATCTGAGGGACCTGAAGACTAGACCAGACACCTCTGACAGAGCTGAAGACTTGAGCCAACGTTCTTCTGGCTCTTCTGCTCTGTCTGCATCCTCTGGTAGTCGGTTCATTAATTGTTTGCAACTTCTCTGGAGGCTTAGTTACTGGTTTGAGGAAGTGGTCCACGTTTTCTTTTCTACCAGTTTCCGTTCTTTTAAGATCGTTATTATTTGTTTTAATGATTTCGTCATCGTGTAAATGAAATATTTTATTGCATACACTTATATTTCTAGTATTTCTGAACTACTGCTGAAGACATCTGAAGTACTGCTGAAGACATCTGATGTACAGTTAAAGTACGTTTTCAGTTAGTCTTCTGCCATCTGACCTGCTAAATCTGTTAACGCTGTGACATGTAAGCTGTGGCATCTGTCAACGCTGCGGCATGTTAGCTGTGAGATATCTGACGTACCTATTTATGAGTCGTTCTGGGATGTCGTTTTAAGGCTCTGCTGGATGGATGAATTTATTCAGGTTTTGAAATTCCTAGAATCATCATTTCTCGTTGCATATTTCTATACGCTTTTCATATCGTTTTTAAGTTTCTTCAGTTATCATAGTTGTTAGGGTATTGACGGTTTTATAAAAACTCTAGAATAATATTTAAACATTTATTTTCTTATTATTTCTTAAGTATTATAGCTACATCATCATGAATATTTTTACGTATTTTTAGTAAATGTTCTGGAGCTTCATCAAAGTACTCTGCTGTGGACTTGGCTTTCTTAAACTTGCGATAAACTTCAATCATTTTGGCATCTTCAGTTGTATGACACAGAAACAACCCCTCCTTCAACGTAAATTCTAAATCATAAGGTGCAAAGTGTTTCGTAATTACATCAGTAGGATCGTATACAAAGTTATTATGTTCATTCATGGCATAATTGTAACCCCGTTCCAGTAAAACTTTGTTCCGACACATACCATATTTCTCGGCTATTTCTTGGAAAATGAAATTTGCTGGTAGGCGTACTCCACAATAATGGTTTTTAATTCTTGCTCAATACAATATTTAAGTAGGTTAAGTTGAATGTATTCACGCGCAGACATATTGATACTTGTTGACGTCTGCTGAGTATAAATGGTAAATGAATTTTAAAATTTAATCATCAGCATTAATCTCAAATTTTGTGGTAGTGGGGTAAGTAGAGTGTTTGTTATGCAAACCTAATTGAAAAGTTTTCAAGTTTATGTGTATTTTTCATGTGAAGATACATGTCCGTTCTATTCATAAACTTTCCACATATTTCACATAGTAATTGCCTTCGATCGTAAGCCCACTGCCACTTCTTAAAATCTTCCAGGAATCTGGAGTAAATGGAATCCAAATCCCACTATTGCGACCCTCTTTGATGTAACATTTAACGCAGAACTCGCGACCTGTGTCAGGATAGGTCTTGTTACAACGTTCACAAATTTTTTCCATGACTGCGCACGTCAAATGTTGAATGATAAATGAAACGTTCAATTCAAAACAGTCTTATTTTAATTTATTTTCCTACCAAATTCTTGGAAATAGTGTCTGGTAGAATACCTAGAATTTTAATTTAATAATATTCCTAGAAATTTAGTTAAATACAGTTCTTAAAAATCAATTCGAAAAGTAACAAAATCGAAATTTTATGTAAAATTACCTAATTTACATGTATTCTTATGGAAATGAAAGCACAAATTTCAACATTTCAGGGGCCTTTTATATACAAAATCTAGAGCGTTCAGTTTACCGTCCGACTAAAAGTTGAACCGAGGTTATAAATATAGGTGCTTTTTATGACTTTGCTCATTCTGTTTCAGCAGTAGAGCCGTATCAGGAGAAATTTTTGATTTTCGAAAAATTTTAGAATTTTCGATTTTTAAAATCATTTTACATGTAAGTTTGAGGTTATGTTTATTGTTTATTTTATTAATTATTTTATTAATTATTTCCATTTCATTCTAGTATGGCTCTCTTTACTGATTTGGTTCAATACATCGCCGCCTTGTTTGGTTTGCTGACCCCACATGATGATGTGAAGATTCGTGAAGGGTTGGTAGAGTGCGAAAAGGCAATGAAACGAATTAGGAATGCTATGCGGTATGCTAAAAAAATGGGTGAAAAGCAGCATCTGGAGGCTTCCCTCCGCAATATTAAGACTCTGAGGAATCAGTTCAAAACGGCACAGAAGATGGGAGCAGGGCTTTCAGGACGGCTAGAGACTGCGAGGGATCGTGTTAAATGGGATGATTCGGAGTCGGCATTTAACAGTCGTATGCAAACTGGAGTCATCAGCAATCTCAAACATAAAGACCCCACATCATTTCTTAAAGATTGTAAGGCTCTGTTCGGGATTAAAATTCAGAATGCTTTAAAGAAAGATGCAGCAGTCAAAGTCAACGTAGCCTTCTGTGGAGAGTTCGAGCTAGTAAAGGGTGATAGTGTACTTAAAGAATATAAGTACTTTAAAACATCGAACTCTTCAATATACCGTGAAAACGACTTGGATGAGTGGTTCGAGTCTAAGGTAACCACTGCTATAATAAAGAAGCTCGAAGAGTTCCGCGAGCGTGACAGTGGCTGGGCGTTGAAGAAAGTGGTTAACTTGGGGGTGAATATTAATAAGTATACCCCCCAAGTTGGATCCTCCTACATTGAACTTCCTTCCAAAATCAAGCGAAAGGAGGCATGCATCAATGTTAAAAACAACGACGATGCATGTTTTGCTTGGGCTGTTACATCAGCGTTACATCCTTGCGGTAACAAAAATTCTGATCTGCCCTCATCATACCCCCACTTTTCTTCAGTGTTAAAATTGAAAGGTATACAGTGGCCCATGACAGCCAGACAGATCCCTATCTTTGAAAAACAAAACAACGTTTCTATCAACGTATATATTTTAGACAAAAATAAAAAGAGGTTTGAAACGCTCCCCACATACTTGACGAAGAATAAGCAGGAAAAGCATGTTAACCTACTACTCATTCAAGACCGCTATGATGATACTGAAAGCTCTTTCAGATATCATTATGTTTGGATAAAGAACTTGTCACGTCTTCTCTCCAAACAGCTTGGTAAACATAATGGCCGGAAATATTTTTGTGCCAGGTGCCTCCACTATTTTTATTCAGAGGAGAAACTTAATAAACATATAGAAGATTGTGTTAAAATTAATGAGACCGCCATTAAAATGCCTGTGCCCGGCAAGAATATCTTGAAGTTCAAGAATTATGAAAAAAAAGTAAAAGTTCCTTTCATTGTATATGCTGATTTGGAGTCAGTGCTGAAACCTATAGAAGATCCTACAAAGCCACAAAGAAAACGGCACCACATTCCGGCTGCTGTTGGATACATGCTGAAATGTAGTTATGATGATAGTTTATCATTTTACAAGTCACACCGAGGGCAGGACTGTATGCAGTGGTTCGCCGATGAGATGGCGCAGATGGCTGAGGATATGGCACCCGTATTTTTGTGTCCATTTAATATTGACATGACATTGATGGAGGAAATGCAGTTTCATCTTGCCACTACCTGCCATATCTGTGAGGAACCTTTTACTACCGAAGATAAGAAGGTAAGGGATCATGACCATCTGATCCCAGCACACAATTATCGTGGTGCAGCTCACGAAAGTTGTAACATAAACTACAAAGATAGCCATGTAGTTCCCGTTGTCTTCCACAATCTCTCTGGCTACGACGCACACTTTATAATTACAGACATCGCTACAAGAATGAAGGGAAAAATCGATTTGTTGCCAATTACAAAAGAAAAGTATATAAGTTTTACCAAACATGTCGATGAGACTACAATCCAGTTTAGATTCATCGACTCTTTTCGTTTTCTGGCTTCTTCGTTGGATAAGCTGGCATCATACCTACCTGAACATCCTAATCTGAAGTCACAGTTTCCTAATGTTCCTGAGGAGAATTTTAAATTATTAACTAAAAAGGGGGTGATGCCATATGATTATATTGATTCTTTCGAGCGATTCGAGGAGACCTCTTTACCTTCTCAGGATAAATTCTTTAATAAACTTGAAAACAAATTCTGTTCCCGACGCCTCTACCAACGTGCCCAAGAAGTATGGAATACCTTCAACTGTCAGAACCTAGGCGAATATGTGGACTTGTATATGAAGACAGATATTTTACTCCTTGCTGACATCTTCGAGAAGTTTAGGGACTGTCTCATCAAGTCACATACGCTCGATCCTGCACACTACTTCACATTACCTGGCTTCACTTGGGATGCTATGTTGAAGTATACTGACATAGAGTTGGAGCTTCTCACCGATGTTGATATGTTTTTGTTTGTTGAGCGAGGTATTCGGGGAGGTTTAAGTCAGGTATGCTCGAAAAGACTAGCTAAAGCAAACAATAAGTATATGCCCAATGGATATGATCCATCAAAGCCGAAAACATTTTTGATGTATTTCGACGTTAATAATCAGGTATGTTACTTCTTTTCTAAATTAAGTGGGGATTTATATAAATTTTGTTGTTACAGTACGGTTGGGCGATGTCTCAGCATCTTCCTTATGGAGGTTTTGAATGGGTCAGTACAAACATCGATGTCACCACTGTAGCAGATGACTCTGATGTCGGTTATATATTGGAAGTCGACTTGGAGTATCCACAACACCTCCATGATCATCATAAGGATATACCGTTTTGTCCGCAGCATATAAATCCTAAGACGATGGAGCCTCCGGGGGATGCTAAAGAGATAACAAAGTTGATGGCGACTCTTCATAATAAGAAGAGGTATGTAATCCACTATCGTGCACTTAAGCAGGCGTTGGAGTATGGTCTAGTCATTACTAAAATTCACCGTGTCCTCAAATTCAAACAGTCTCCTTGGCTGAAATCATATATAGATCTGAATACTGAGCTGCGAAAGAAGGCAACAAATGAGTTCGAGAAGAATCTGTTCAAGTTGATGAACAACGCTGTGTTTGGTAAGTCAAAAATTTTCAGTTATTGATCATTAAAATCTTATTAATCCCTTTGTTACAGGTAAAACGATGGAGAACGTTCGCAAAAGGGTTAATATCCGTTTGCTGACTCAGTGGAGTGGGAGATATGGTGCAGAGGCATACATCACAAAGCCTGAGTTCAAGAACAGCACTATTTTTAATGAAAATTTGGTTGCTGTGGAGTTGCGAAAGCTGGAAATATGGCTAAATAAGCCAATATATGTAGGGCAAGCAATCCTCGACTTAGCCAAAATAACAATTTATAACTTTCATTATGGATATATGGCAAACACTTTTCCTGATTGTTGCGTAACATACACCGACACAGACAGTCTGATTTATGAACTTTATCAAGATCCATATAAAGTCATGAGAAGAGATTGTCATAAATTTTTCGATACGTCCGACTATCCTGCTGAAAACATATACGGAATTCCTCTTGTTAACAAAAAGGTACTAGGGATGATGAAGGATGAAAATAATGGACGCATCATGACTGACTATGTAGGATTACGATCGAAATTATATACTACCCGTGTACTGCAAACGGAGGAGGATGTAGCAAAGAAACGGCAAGAGATGCTGGATGAGGGGTATGATGAGGGTGAAATTGATATGGAATTAAAAAATTTGGGTAGCACTAAAAAAGCTAAAGGCGTTAAATCTTCTATAGTGAAGACAGAAATAATATTTGAGGACTATGAAAAATGTCTGGAGCAATTTGAGCAGAAGACTGTTAGCCAAAATCTCATCCGCTCAGAAAATCATGTTGTCCGCTCCATCACCCAGGAGAAGATAGCCCTCAGTCCGCAAGATGATAAGCGTTACTTGATCCCCGAAACAATTCAGACGCTGCCATGGGGGCATTATGCAATACCTTCAACTTTACATGAAGAGACACCTTTACTTGAAGCAATGGATGTTGATGAGTAGTTTTTATTTATTTAATATCATATTTTTAATTTAAAATTTAGTTTACCTTAACTTCACTATACTTGATAACACCTTTAATTTTTTTAATATCAAAGTTAATATTTCAACTACCGAGTAGATTAATATACATTTTTAGAGTTCCAGTTTTTTTTGATCAAGTTTATTTATTAGAATAGTATTTTTAGCCAAAGATTTAAACTTTTTCTATTTTGCAGGTGTTGGTGCTGTTGTAAACATTATTTAAGTTATATACTTTAACGTTTATTCACATTTAATATTTTTATTATATTAAGTATTGTTGGATTTTCTCTGAGACTTAAAGCAACCACAAAAAGATGCCAAATTTTAATAGTAGCCATAAAAAGATGCCGCCAATTAGTGATAGCTTAGTACCCTCTAAGAGTCATTAATTTATAAGAGCCATTAAAAGATGCAACTCATTAGTGATAGCTTAGCTCTATCATTAATTTAAAAGAGCCATTAAAAGATGTTGCAAAGTCTTGAGAACTTCTAACAAGTGGTTCGTAGGCCTCCTGGGGAGTATTTACCACTTTAAATATTAAAATACAACGCATCGAGAGTCCTACCTCTAAGGTGGTGTTGGAAACTTGCTTAATTGTTTATATCAGTACTTAATTAATAGATTTTTTGTTTCAGATAAGTGCTGGACTTATTCTTACCTTCTGGTTTGTCCGTGGTGGCACAAAGTGTATCCAAATCGGAAACATTATTATAATCACTTTTACTACATAGAATTATAATTTATAGAAAATAAATAATAATGCGTGAAATGTGTGTTTTTATTTAAATATACAGTCTATGGCTACTTATCTAAAGATTAATAACTGTCAGTAGATAGAACGTCCTTTAACTTTAAAGACTCAATAAGTAAAGGCAATGACGTTTAGAATAAAATTTAACAAGTTGATTTCTTATACAATTGTCACAATCTAAACGTCATTGTCATTAGTGATAGAACCGTTAAAGTTAAAGAACGTTGTATCTACTGACAAAAGACAGGTGATTGCGTTTGAGATATGTTCAATTTAGACTTTTTATGTCGAATATGTAAAGTCTAATATTAAATCTTACATGTTTATACCTTACTACATTTATAGAAAACACTCTAAGGTTTAGTAATAATGTACTGGGTCGGAGATAAAATGATGTATTATTGACTTTGGTTGTAAAGATATATTATATTAATTGATTAAACAAAAGTAACAAAATATTCCGTTGATAGTGTGAATGACAGTTGGCAACACTGTATTAATCTATACGTGTATTGAAAATTATAATTAATATATGGTTTAAGTTGATAGCGGGAAAGTATACATGGTTCTTGACGTTGAAATGGAGTGTTGGTAATGTTGGCCGTTGTATTGAAAATTATTCTAAATTTTACATGACAGTTAATATTATAGCGGGAAAGTGTGATGTTGGCAACACTGTATTGATATCTACATGTATTGAAAATTATAAAGAATATATGTTATTATGTGGGAAAGCAAACACTATGATACTTTTGTGTACTTCCATCATTCATACGATAAAATTTCGAAAAAGTACTATGTTGGTAACGCTCTATTAAAATGACGGCTGACGTTAATATAACAGCTATGGATCTCTATATGATAACGTTATATTAAAATATTATAGCGGTAAAGAATTTAAACACTGTGTATGGTTTAACCAAACAGCGCGTGGAGGTGACCAGCGAGCGTTGGTGACGTGACAGCGTCCTCTCTATTTCACAATGAGTATATAACCGAATGCGACAATTATATTAATTATTTACAATTTTTATCAAGTTTGACGATAGCGGTGTAGGTTAATGCGCATACTTTGGAACATGAGATCAGCGGTCAAGACTCAGAAAGGACGAGATTTTTTTAATTTAATTAAATTATATTATAAATATCGGGTGGCGTGGAAGAATGTTAAAATTAAATAATAAATAAAAATTATTAATAAAAACTTGATTTTACTCAAATTTAAAAAATAAAGTACACAAATTATATAATTAAGAGCGTATGGAGAATTACATGTAAACACGGGGTAGTTGGGGGTGGAAGGGTGTAGTTTGGGGTGGAAGGGGGTAGTTGGGGGTGGAAGGGGGTAGTTGGGATTTTTTTCATTATTTTCTCTTTCTCCTCTTGGCATTAGCTATCCAATAACGTAGCGCATGCGCAGATTGTGTGAATTTTACCCCCACCACTTTTAGAGCCAATTTCGCTATTTCTGACCTTAGCGATTTCTTATGGGATTTAACATGGGGAAAAAGGCCGTTCTCTCATAGCCCCTTTACTGTTGTCTGAATAAAGAATAGTCTTCCAACCTCATGAGTAAAACAGAGAAGTAAAAGATGAGACGGACATATATCGGTACGTGGCGACACACCAGATTTATGGCGGCAATATTTGCAACTTCTCAGGTAGATTATTTTTTCTTTCTAGTAAACACTAGATGGCTCTCTAGCAAGTAATTCGTAAAACAAAAAAATACCGCAAGATGTCTTACTCTGAAAAGGTGTATTGGTTGAGGCATTGTATAAAGAAGTCTATATACAATGGTTGAGGTATTTGTGATGTTAGAACATTGTTTGAAAAAACATTCACTTTTTAAACTTAATTTTTTTTGCAAGAGAAAAAAATCTGTATATAGTTGGAATTGAATATGTACACAAAAACGAAATAACAAAAAAATCTAGTGAACTGAATGCGCTTCAGATATTATTCTTCCAAAAATAAGTTTGTAATTAAATATAAACTTTGCGAATAATTTTTCAATTCTTAAAATATACAGTTTGCAAAATAACAGAAAACGCTTTATTGGTGGTGGTAAATTTTAGACTTCCTAAACCCTAAAGTTTATAGAGAGAAGTCTGGTCTGTCTGTCCGCGTTTATAACTCAAAACCGAAAAGAGAAAAAGACAAACGGTCAAGATAATAAACTCAGCATACCTTGAATAACTCCCAAATAGATTTTCAGCTTTTTATGACTTCCGCTTTCAAAACTGCTCAAGGTTTTACAAACCAGAATCGTAAGTGATACTATCGGTTTCAAAAATATAGCATTCAGACGTGAAACGATATTTGAAAACACATTTGAGATATATTCATGGTTCCTGAGATAATGCGCTTTAGATCATATACGCTACGCTAGAAAGCGACATATAGGTTCCCTAACAGCACAGGGATATTCTAGAGGTATGTCATTTTTATGTACCGCGGTACAAGGACATGATTGGGACATCCAGTGGATGACCCATCTGGTATATTCATAGGTTGTCCCTTTCATGTCCCTGGTATTTCTGATATCCATTCACATAAGAAATATCATCGAAACTGTTTAAAAATCTTGTTTTCTTTTTATCAAGAAATTGAAAAAAATTGTTCAAGAATTTCTGAGATGTGATTGTTTCGCATGAGCAAATATTGTTAATGCATAATACTCTTAATCTGAATCTCCAAGGATGATAAAAATTATACACAAATCTCAATAAAATTTCGTTCTGTAATTTTATCCTCAAAGGCTTGAAAGGAAAAGTAAACTAAGACCAGTGATTTCATATTTGCAGTAAAGTTGTTTTGTATTAAATATCTTTGGATTTATTTATTTTTCCACATTTTCCATGCAATATTTCATGAAAAAAAAACAACATTCGAGGAAGTCCTCATATATCCCAGTGATGTCCCTGGAACATCCCTAGAGTGTCCCTTTGATGTCCTTTGTTGGAACTTGGTACATCCCTGGGACGTACCAGGAAAACATCCCAATGTGTCCTTTTTTTGGAAAGGAGATATCCCTGGGATGTCCCTAGTACGTATCATGTCCCAATGAAGGATATCCCAGGGATGTCAAAATAGCAAATGATGGACGTCCCTGGAATGTACAGGGGATGTACTTGTGTTATTATAGTTACTTGTTTGGTAGGTCCCGGGGGGGGGGGGGTCTACCGTGTACTCAGTCAGTGATTGGTCGTTTTAAAATTTGGCCATGGTTTGACCAATGAGAAATCAGAATCCACGTATTTTGACCAATGGCAAATCAGTACTCACAAAATAAAAACAACTTCGGTTTACAATATGAGGTGGCCGACTGCCAACCCGTAAAACAATGAACAAATAATAGGGTAAAGCGGCGTTGCCAAACTGACTAAAATTGACAAGATTTGCCGAATTACCAAAAAATACAAATAAAGAGAAATAATTAAAACAAATAAGTATTCAAGACCAACCAATATGTCACAGAATACGTCATTTGAAAGCCCTTGAAACTCTGTTCAGAATAGTCAAAACCAGTCCAACTGTCACGTGTCAAAAATAAAAAAATGTCAAAGTTTGAAACATAAAATATCTGAAAAAGTGTGCATCTCTGAATACCAAACAAATATTACATGATGCCGTATCTTGTGCAGCTTATATATATGATCCAAGGTAATGCTTAGAAGTCGTTACGTGCCTGCTAACGCGCAGGCGCTTCTGATTTGTTTTAATTTATAATCAAGAACATAACAAGTCAAACAGAAGCGCCTGCGCGTTAGCAGGCACGTGACGACTTTGAAACAAAAATGCAATTATCTAATGAAGCATAAAAGTTGTCTAAAATCTGTTTTCAAATATCGATTCAGCGTTAAATTTCACGTCATCATGCTATGTTTGAAACCGGTAGTATCACTTCCAGTTCTGGTTTGTAAAACTAGTTTTGAAACCGGAAGTCAGAAAAATCTGAAAATCCATTTGGGAGCTAATCAAGGTATGCTGAGGTTATTACCGTTTACCGTTGGTCTCTATCTCTTTTCGTTTCCGAGTTATAAATGCGGGCAGACGGACAGACAGAGCCGTATTATAAGACTTTGGGGTTTAGAGTCTAAAAATAAGGTATGGGGATCAGGATCAAAACCGTAAATAGCAAAAATATTTTGTTAAATGAGCAGGCAAAAAAAATAATAAAAAACTAGTAAGAGGATAATCTCTGCGTGATTTTTCAAGACTACGGCCCGTTTCCATCAGTGGAAGAAAGTCCGATTCGAAAAAATTGGAATTTTTCCAATATTATCGAGATATCTCGGATATAGAAGTTTCACTTAAGGCGGGACCGGGATCCTCGGACCCGAAATTTCTCATCTTCTGATAGAGCCTTTTTTTTTAATAAAAACCGATGGCCGAAAGAATTTTTCGGATCGGTCGTACCGTTCTCGAGTTGTCGTGCGCACAGACATTGTCACATCCACACAGACAGACTTTTTTTCGCGGAAAATCAATTTTTTCCACGTTTCATGACATTTTAAGTCATTTTGAGATTTTTGCACAATTTCAATACTACACGGTTTGCCACCCAAGGTGAAGTATTGTAGTAAAAACAAACTCAAGTCGTAAAACTACGAAATAATTATACATAGAAAGGAGATAAATCAGAAAAATGAGAAATATTGGAAGAATCACGTAACGAAAAAAAAAATAAAAACCTAAAAAATCAGAAAAAAAAACAGAAAAAATCGGAAAAAATGAGAAAATATCAGAAGGTTCAGAAGAAATGAGAAAAAATAATAAATAAAAAAGCTAGAAGTAGAATTTTTTTTAAAAATAACCCTCGAATTAATTTCAGTAAATTGAGGCCGATAATTTATTAAATAATCTAAAATATATATGCAGACTCTAAAAAACTAAAAATCATGTTTGTTTACAAAATCTGTAGATACCAAGTTTTTTGTTTATGTATTTATTCTAAAAATAGATCTTTTAAAAACAAAAACCAGGTAGCAAGGTTGTCAACTCTCAGTTGTCAAATTCAATGTTTTTTTAACAAAATCTTTAAAATCCTCACAAAACAGTTTTAAATTTCATTTTATTAGATCCTGAATAGACGCAAATGTAAAATGAAAATTTCTCATATATATATTACCTACAAAGTCTCATTTATTTAACGTCTTCTCGTTTGTAAAAAATTGCCCAATTTCACAGATAATCCATATAAAATGGGAATTTTTTTATATTTTGGCAACCTTGTTAGTCATCAGAAAACAGCCAGCCAACCAACCCAATGCTAAAAATTGTCTCGAAAACAGTTTTCTTCTTTTTAAATTTAAGCGAAAACAGTTTTCTTCTTAAATTTCATCAAAAACACCAGCGGGCAGCGTCATCTGAACGTTTGGTCCAAAACTTGTATTTGCCATCTATACGTTTGGTCCAACACTACAAAAAAGTGTTAAATTTTTAGTCCATAAGGTTACATGACTATTCTTTATTCAGACAACGGTTATACTAAAAAGTCAAAAATAAAACTATGTGTCTAGCAGTACATCGGATATACGCATTTATTTTGTACTTCGGCCGTTAATTGCGTTTTAAGGTTTACAAAGTATCCCTAATAGCACACAACATCCTTGGGACGTACAATTTATGTCCATTTAATGTCGGAACGTCCATGGACTTAATATGTATGTCCTGTGGATGTTTGTTTTTGGACAGTATTAAGACGTCCACGATATATATCCATTATTTGTACAATTTATGTACAATGTCCATACCGGATATCCAGTAGTTGTCCGTGATGGATATAATATAACATATCCATACCATAGTCTTAAAACAGTCCCTCGCCGACTTAATACAGGCAATGTCCAAAACATGTCCGGGACAGACACCTAAGAGTGGTCCTCACTCGACATAATATGGACCAAAAGTAAAGCTCCGCCTGAAAGATGGAGACACTTGCGCTGATGCTGCTTAGACACCACGAATAGTATGGTATATCGCGATTTAAAACATCCTATTAAGTCTGCTCCGAGCTCGCTCAACGAGTATAAACGGTGGCTATTATTCACGTAGATGAAGTTTCAGTCACGAGCAGGTGTTGAAATAAAAATTTCACAATTACAATTAAACTGGTGTGAATAATATAACAAAAAAAATCACTTTCTCTGACGTCCACTGTACCAAAATAGGACGTTCTGTGAATGTCCCAGGGGGATATCCAATGGATGTCCGCGGCGGACGTTCGAATTCAGTTCAAAGTTGTGACATTAGTGCGTCCCTCGGACGTCCATAGAACGTCCAGTGTACCAGAAAAGGATGTCCTAAGGATGTCCGGAATGTCCGAAGAGGACGTCCTATGGATATCTGTAGGACTACTTTGTGTTATTAGGGATAGAAGTATGTTGGCGCATTTGCTTGATAAGTTTGATAATATTTCTGTAACAGTATATGATTTCGGTGTAAAAATAGTGATTGTTAACTGGTTTGATTTGTAGAGTAGTTTTTTCTCTACAAAATTAATGATTATTAAATTTTACTTTTTAACTTCTTAAAATCTACATAAAAATAGTGACATGGTAACTAGTTTGATTTATACAGTAAAGTGTCTTTTTTTCTCAAAGTTCGAGATGTAAAAATTAGGTAGTTTATTTTATTTTCCGATGTACAATATAAACAAGCACATCCGATGTACTCCTAGTCACGGCGAAAATAAAAACAATACAAGTTTCTTCTTTTCTCATATTTACATCTGGCCTCTACTTAATAAGGAATTCAATTCGTATATACTGCCATCTCTTAACAGTATTAACAATTAATGTAGATATTTTCAGTTTATTTTTTTTTAATATAATAGAGGTTTAAAAAAATTATAAATATTTTTGTAGGCATATTTGATAACAGACTTTTAAGGTCCTAATTTAAAAAAAATTACATAATACGTCTCCATTGACATTTCTATTTTCTAACCTAATTTTATATCTGTATGTGTTTTTAACGAAATTTATTTAAAATGTCTATTAAACTCTTCCTCACTGTCATCACTAATATCTTCATCTTCACTACTACTGGACAATAATGAATACAACGGTAACATATTTTAAAAATTGAAAATAAAACCTAACCTCTAAATCGGCACTGGCTGCCACTGAAAAAAGTACAGTTCCAAAAAATTCGAACTTTGAACAAGTGCTTCTACCAGTCGAACAACATTTCACTCTGCCCTTGTGCCGAGCAATTCCAGTCGAATACAATAATTGGTTCAGTTCCGCCAGCCGAACAAATAGCACTTAAAAAAGTCGAACTAAATGCGCACCAGTGCTACCAGTCGAATGCGTTATAAAATGCATAAAATTTAATTGGAAACAATGCATACCGAATAACCTCTTTTTAAGGCTGTTTTAAATTAATTGGAAAAATCACTATTTAACAATATTAACTTGTGCGAATGTTTTGTGTTGTGCAGTCTCCTGAGTCCCCTGAGAATTTAAGTTATTTCATTTTATGGCATAGTTATTTTTTTATTTCCGCTTTGTTCTTTTTGCAGAAATTCATAATTTATTTTTCTTTATTCATAGAAAATGTTAAGTATGGTGTCGGTTTACATTGAAAAGCCAAACTTGTTTTTTTTTTAATTTTGGAGGCCTGCTCTATTTACTTTATACATATTAAAAGGTTGATTTGAGTAAGTCGAAAGTTATGATGCTGGAGCTAGACGATATTGTTGCTTTTCGATACAAAAAGTTTACGCTTTGGCAACGCCGCAATTTTTAGTCCATTTGACGTTTGGAGGTTTTTTCCTGATCCCGACTTTTTTTGACTTTTTTCAATGCTTGATTCTGAAAAAATAAGTTGAATTAAATTGAATCTACCTATGTAAAATGGTAAAATGTTCAGTACTTAAAATGTAACCGAAGCATTTATTTATCATATGGATAAACACGATGATGAAGTATATAAGGTTAATAACAACCCATCCGAGGAACTGATGTGTATTGCTGGTGTCTTGCTAGTTTTGTCGTTTTTTTCTTCAGTTTTGTTGGAATGCTTCTGGAATAACTAGTAAAGGTAAGTTTTTGAAATGGTCTTGTTTCTGTATTTCATTGATTTACTAGTTTTTAAAATAATGTTATTTTAGGGTTACATTTTTCTACCTCCACATGGAATCCTTTTTGTGAACACTCAGTACTATACTTCCAAATATGAATTTTGCATCTAACCCCTGTTTTATAGACATCCCCAATTTGATATACTACCAGGATGGATTTAACAGTCAACAAAATTTGCTATTCGAGTGAAGAAATATATTAAGGTAACATATATTTTCTTATTGCTTTTTTTAAATTGTTTCTGCTCAAAGTTGAATAACTACCTCCATCAATCAGCATGCATATTATGGTAACGTAAGATACCTACTAATTTGGTGAAATTTATTTATAGATCTATACTATAAGGAAGAAGTATAAATTTAAATATTTATTTACCAAACTGGCTCCTAAATTTTTACAATATCTACATAAAAATACAAGAACTTGAAATTTAGGGTAAATGTTTGGAATATAGGGGGAAAATGTACAGTGTACTTTATACTGCTTTATAGGGTCACCCACCGGCCCCAGCCACCTCTCCCAAGATTAGACAGATACTTTATTTAAATAGGTTAAACCTAATATACAAAAATATATATAAAAATACAAATGTAGTAGTTACAATTAAAGATAATTATTATTATTATAATCCGAACTAATTTTATTAGACCTTTAAAAAATACTTTAAAACACATTCACTCATACAGTCCCTCTTAATTAACATAACATTAGGAATTAACAATAAAACAATATAGTTCAAAGTACGAACACATTAAAAAAAGCAAGAGACAAGTTAAAATCATATTTTATTAGATTTAGTAAAAGCTCTTAATTTATTTTTAATGGAGTTGGTTAAATTCTTGATAAGTTGTACAATAGTGATGCCTTTGTATTAGAATAATTGACTCTTTTAATAAGTATATTGATATGGAACACCCAGTATTTTAGATGTCAAATCTACGAATCTCAATATGTGTTGGGTTCACACGACTATTATGGACCCCGCACTTTTCTTATGCCAACGAGAGCACCGTCAAATTGTCTGAATTTTTTATATGTTATAGTACTTGATATTCTGATTAAAAATGTCCATGGGCGCGGTCTTATCCTATGTCTAGATTTCGAGATACTGTGTAATGAAGTTACAAATCCAGATTTTTTAAATTTAACACAAAAAAGTTCCTTTTAAATATTTTTGGATGTTACTGACTAATATATGTAGCCAAAATACATACTTAAGGGCGCGACAACGCCATCAGCGGCTTGTAACAAAGCAAATCTTCAATATATTGTACATAGATGGCGACAGCTGTATGACTAGCTCGATTTATAATTTTAGCACGAGGTTCTATTTCAAGGTTGTCAAATTTATGGAGGCTGATATAAATATTTTAGGAGAATAATATGAATATTGCTGTTGGCCACTTTCAATTATTGCACTGAATTACGATTCTTGCCCGCAAGGGTAACTTTTTAAAAAAAGATAAAATACTTGGGACAAAAAACGGAACCAATAGTTTAAAACGTGTGATTTATTCAACGTATAAAATATGATTCGTTTAAAATATAAAATTAAAGTATAATTTCTTAACCGGAAATGCAATTCTGCATTTCCCGACGTCATTGGGTTGATGTCCTCCGTAATTGGACTACTTCTCTGTGACTGACCGATTCCTTGCATTTTTATATACCGATTGTCCATATTACGATTCTTAACTCCTCCCCTCCTAGATGGAAAACATCGGGGTCTTTTTGGCAGCGGTGTTTTCTTTGGAATTTCTTTCTTCTTTTACATCTTCTTCTTCTTTCTTATGTGTTTTGAATTTTAATTTTAAATTCTTAAAAATGATCCATATAATTGCTATCAATAGGCAGATTCCTAAAATTGACATCGTACTAATTCCTTAATAATGTATTAGGGGGTGGACTTCTTGATTTAAATTTTGTTTAATTATTTCCATGGCTACGGCCTCTTCATGTAATGAGATTATATTTATTTTTTCTAAGTTTATTTTCGTCTCTTGAAATGTAAAATTTTCTAATTTTGCTAGTGTAGGTACTTCTAATTTTCTTGACGTCGTATATCGTTGATTGGGGATGATTTATCCATTAATTTTTATTTGGCAATTTGGCTCTGTCTGAATTACTGCGGTTTCTTGAATTTCTATCATTTCTGGCATTCCATTACAGTTACTTTCAATCGGAAATTTATTTGGGTTTATTATCATGTAAACATTTATTCTTATTTCTTCTATTTTTAAATTTGGTAATTGAACTTCAATTGGTCGGCATATGTTTTGTTTTTTGGTTTTCGCTAGCAAATCAACTTCACATGGGGCTTCGTTATCTACGGGCCTTAGTTCCTGAAGTGGGCAAATATATTTTTCGGGTAAAACTTCTTGGCATTCATGGTCCATTTCAATGAATTGTCCTTCTCGGAGCAGCAGATAAGGTTTTTGACGAATTATTATTTGAAAGAAATTTTTAATTTGACTAGGAAATGGGACAAGGTGATAATGTGCATATTCATTTACTGAAGTTATCGGAATCTTAATTATAAAATAAATTATATTATTTTTAGAATAAGCAAAAGTTCTAGACAGTCTCTCAAATACATTACTATTTTTAATATTTATCTCAAAAGGAAAATGTACCGAGTCTGGTACTGTTAATAAATTTTCAATTAATTCGTGAGATCCTAAAATAGTAGGATGTAAAATATTTAATTTCGAGAATGTTATCGCAATTGATATTTTCTCTAATATTTCTTTTAAAATTTGGCTTTGTTGATTAGATTCAATTAAAGCAACACTAATATCAATACTTTTTTCTAATTTAGTTCCTAATTTTTCAATTTTATTAGACAAGATATTCTGATTTTGCTCGACAATTTTCATATGTTCAAAATTTCTTACAGATTTTTCTGTGACAGATATTTGTTATTTCATAAAAGTTTTCAAAGAGTTTTGGTTAGAAGATAATTCGTTTATAGCTTGATAAATTTTTTCTTCGTCATTCTGATCTAAATTTCCTGTAATTGATTTAATAATACTACCTAGTCCATCGATTAGTCCTCGTTTTTCACGATTTTCAACTAAATGGTTTAAATAATCATTAATTTGTTTAATATTATAGAATAAAATATTTTTTAAATTACTTATTTCGCTACCTAAACTAAATTCTAATGATTCTGATATATTAAGATTAGATAAAATTTCATAATTTATAGAAAGTCTATGACATTCATTTATAACTAAAGTAAGGTTAATTGGTTTTATGAATTTATAAATTTATATAGTCTGTAATTCGTTTTTTCATATTGTCAAAGTAGTAAGTTTTTTGTAAATTAGCTAAAGTGGCTGTTATACCTCTATAATTCGTTTTTCCTTCATGATGCATTTTTATTGTTTCCGTAATTTCCTCATCTTCCATTAGTTCTTTTCTTCTTTGTGGACAGGAATAAATTTTAGGTCCTTGGTTACCAAACAATTCTTGGTATGCTTTGTAAAATAACTCGTAAGTAGCGGGTTTGTCAAAATTTATATGTGTGTTCTTCCACCAAAATATTCTTTTAAAATTTTCTTAGCGTATTACATATTTCCTTGAAGTACTTGTATATAATAATTCGTTTTATTTTTTCCGATTTGCTTCACCTCGGTTGTGGGATCCATAAATACTGTTATTATATAATATCTGCATTTTTTCGATTCGAGTGGCTCGTTACATATTGGAATTAAATCTTTTAATTTTTCTAAATCTCTCGGATTTTCATCTATTTCCATTGGCATATTTTCTTGCTCCTTTTCCAAAATACTTTGTCCTAAAATTTCTTCTATTTCTTCAACACCTAACTCAGGTAACTCTTCTTGTTCGTCGACTTCTGCAGCTATTGACATTAAGTCACTAGTATCTGTGACATTAATTTGTATTCTAGATAGTGCATCGGCGTTTCCATTACATAAACCTTTTTTATATTCAATTTTATAGTTATACTCATCTAATTCTATTTTCCATCGCATTCATTTTGAATTTCCCTGTTTTAAATTTTTCAGCCAAATAAGAGGCTTATGATCCGTCACTAAAGTGAAAGATCTTCCGTAAATATAATGTCGAAACTGTTTCGTTACTGCCCATATTATAGCCGACAATTCTCGCTCTACCGTTGAATATTTTTGTTCTGTTTCACTTAAAGTTCTACTGGCATAGCATATAGGCAAATCTTTACCTATGGCACCCTGAGACAGTACGGCTCCTATAGCAACATTAGAAGCGTCAGTTGTAATATTAAACGATTTCGCGAAGTCCGAATATTGTAATGTAGGAACAGTCATTAACATGTGTTTTGAAAGTTCAAAGCTCTCTTGGAAATCTTTAGAATTGTATGTAACGTCAGCGTCTTTTCTTAAACATTTAGTTAGTGGTTTTGTTAATTTCGCGAAATTAGGAATAAATTTTCTGTAATATCCTACTAAACCTAAATAAGCTTTAATTTCTTTTTTTGTTTTTGGCAATGGATATTTTTGAACAGCCTCTACCTTTTTTGGGTCTGGTTTGACTCCTTCTGAAGTAATTACGTGCCCTAAATAACCTACTTCTGATCTACAAAATTCACTTTTATCTAACTGTACTTTTAAATTAGCTTTTCTAATTCGTTTAAATATATTTTTTAACCTTTCTATATGTTCTTGAAGACTACTTGAAAAAATAATTATATCATCAAGATACACAAAGCATTGTTCGTTTTGTAGCCCGGTCAAAATGGTATTCATTAAGCGTTGAAATGTACTAGGCGCATTTCGCAACCCGAATGGCATTCGATTAAATTCGAAATGTCCAGTATGAGTGGAAAATGCTGTTTTATGTTTATCGTTTTCTTCTATTTCAATTTGATGATATCCCGAAGCTAGATCTAAAGTTGTAAAATATTTACTACGGCCTAATTTATCTAATATTTCTGAAATATTCGGAATAGGAAATTTATCCTCTACAGTTAAATCATTTAATTTTCGATAATCTATAATCATTCTATAAGTTTGAATTCCATTTTTCGAAACCTTTTTTGGTACAATAATTACTGGAAAATTATATGAACTTTGAGATGGCCTAATTATTTTGCTTTCAAGTAAATTTTTAACTTGACGGTTTACTTCTTCCTGACTATATGGTATTCCATATTGTTTTTGAAAAATTTATTTCATCTGAAGTTAACTTTATTTTATGTTTAATTTCTGTAGTGCACGACAAATCAGTGCCCTCTATATAAAAAATATCTATGTATTCTGATATTAATTTATGAATGTAGAATTTTTCTTCCGGATTTAAATAAGATAAATTTAATTTATTCAAGACTTCACCTATTTTAAAAGTATTTTCATTTTGATAGTTATTATTACCATTAAAGTTTAAATTATTTATTTGACACTCATCTAACGGTTCTAAATTTAAAGCAAATAAAGAAATCTGTTGTTTTTCCTCTGATTCATTTCTAATTATTAAATGTATTTCAAAATTATTAACTGATACTACACAAGGAGGAATTTTAACAAACTCATTAAACTGTTTTCCTTCGTATATGCCATATTTGACATTAGTATTAACTGAAAATTTACATTTTGTTTCTGTTCATGGCTCTAAAATTATATTTGGATTACTCTCATCAAAATGTAAAGGAATATTTGCATTTATAGTATTTAACATTTTATTCTTAAAATCGATTTGCGCTTTTAATTCTATTAATAAATCTCTACCTATAATACCATCATAATTTTTATTTGTTTCAAAAACGTAAAATTTATGATTTTTTGGAAATTTAAATATTTTCATTAATGGCACCACTACAACCTCGTCGTGGGCAGTAGATTGGTGAGCAGTAGTTATAATAAAATTTTCTTTTTGTAAATAATTCTTATAATATTTTTCTACTAATCTAGGAGATACTATTGACATATCACACCCTGTATCTATCATTAACTTAATATTAAATGGTTCTGGTATAATTATGTGTGGTAATTTACATTCTACATTATTTAAATTTAATACTATGGGACATGGTTCTCTGTCGTTACCAACGGAAAATTTTGATTATTATTTTGCACTTGGACATTATTTAATTCTTCGGAAATGAAATTTCTGGGACCAGTGGGTCTGAATGTATTATTTGGTCGATAAGTTGAAGCGGTTCTCATAGAAACATCTTGAGATGGAACTCTTGACATTGGCGGTCGAGGATTTTGAAAATTTCTATTATTTTGAGGAGTAGAGTATCTATTATTAAAATTTGGGTTCCTTGGAGGATATCTATTAAAATTTTGCTGATTAGGTTGAAATCTATTAAAATTCTGATTACCTTGAAAATTATTATTATTAGAAAAATTATTTGGATTAAAGGATGGTCTGGCTTGAAAATTATTTTGATTATTAAAATTATTATTTGTTCTAAAATTATTTCTACCAAAACTCCTTGAATTTCTACTTTGAAAATTTTGCGAATTTCTATTATATGATGTACCTACAATATTTCTTTCCCACATAAATTCATTTTCTTCAGTTTGCGTCAACGCTATTGCATCCCTTAAGTTAGTAGGCTCCCTAATTTTTACAGGTGTAGCTAAAGGCTCTCGCAAATTTGATAAATATGTAGTTAATGCATTTTCGTTAAGAATTTTTATATGTACCTCTTTTTCTACGTTATTTGATTGAGACAATTGAATTTTTGTCGCTATTTTATATACTAATTTATTAATTCTTTCACCAAAGTCATAATAAGATTCGTTTAAATTTATTCTAAGTCTAATTAATTCTTGAATTAAAATTTTTTCACTACGTCTGTCAGAAAATTCATGTATTAATAAATCTCTTATATCTTGCCAAGTTTGAATATCTTCTCTAATAGATATGATTTCTAAAGCCCTATCTTGAAGTTTTGATTGTATTACTCTTAATAACTGAGCATTTATTGGGTCATCACCCTGATCAAAATTAGCATATGTTAATAAAAAATCACTACTAGCTTTTAAAAATGAAAGAAGTTTTGATTCTTCCCCACCAAAATTCGGAATTAAATCTATAGCAAGTCTAGGTATATCATTTAAAGTTCTAGCCATTTTATTTTACTAAAAATAATTTAAATTTTACTTTAAGAATTCAAAGCTTGATTTTTTTGTTAAAAATATTATTACTAATAAAATAATGTATTTAAGTATAGACGTAACCTTTTGTTTCAATATATAAAATAAATCTTAAAAAACAAATATATATCTAACACTAAATAAAAAATATGCACAATATAGGCAAAAAGAATAGGAAGGTAAACTTACAGGATAGCTAGGATAGTTCGCTGCATGTGTTCTTCCTGGATTTGGCCTCTGGGAACAATTGGTTGAAACCAAACTGTAGTCGAAGTCCACGGTGGTTTTCTTCACTGGAAATTTCCACGGGTTTCGTCGTACAGGTTTCCCAATCCTGGTCACGGCACCAATTACGATTCTTGCCCGCAAGGGTAACTTTTTAAAACAAGATAAAATACTTGGGACAAAAAACGGAACCAATAGTTTAAAACGTGTGATTTATTCAACGTATAAAATATGATTCATTTAAAATATAAAATTAAAGTATAATTTCTTAAACGGAAATGCAATTCTGCATTTCCCGACATCATTGGGTTGATGTCCTCCGTAATTGGACTACTTCTCTGTGACTGACCGATTCCTTGCATTTTTATATACCGATTGTCCATATTACAATTCTTAACTCACTGCAACATGAAAAGTTAATCTGATAAAAATTATACTTAGTTTATAAATGCTAAATACCTAGTTTAATTGTGACAAAAAACACAAATAAAATCATTAAAATAACATTCCAATATTTACTCATAATACCTACTGGTATATTCTAATCACATGTAATCTATATTTATCCAAATTTTAATCTTAAATAACCGGGACAATTGAACTATTCCATAACTCAGGGTCAAACTGGTCAGATTATTTATCTTTTGTAAATTACTGAAACTACTAAATCGATTATGTTATCATTTAAATAACTTCTCGATTCAATTCGATAATAATATAAGTAATCATTTGAAATTTTTTATTATCTAATGGTTAAACCGCATTGTCGAATCTTTACAATGGGTCTTTGCCTTTGAAATATTTGTAAGGCAACAGCCTCATTCTGCTTTCCATATGCCATATGTTTAGTGCAAAATGTTGTGTCATACAAAATTTTATTAACTAAATTGTGGCATGGCGTACTTTCTCTTTTTTTGATTACTTCGCCAAAGAGAGAGGCAGTTAGGCGGTCTCTTCTTTCATTTCTATATTTTAAATTACTTCACTGTCCTATTGTGGCTTTCTCAATTTCTTGTTGTTCTTCAACTGTAACCTATACAAAGAAAATATTTGTTAATCACTAGTCATATGATTTTCTATATCCCTCGCCCAAACAGAAAAAAAGTATTTTATTTGTAATATCCCTATAGTTATCGATGATTAACATTTTTAATCTATTTCAGAAGTGAAAGAAAATCCAGTTAAAAATCGAGTCAAGTCGAGTGTATAAAATTATTATTCAATCTGATTATACATCTTATGTACCTGCAAACTTTTTAAAACTCTTTGAGATTCTACCTCATAAGTTACTACGCTAAGGATAGAAGCAGGCACAGATGGTCCATAATTGATATCTGGGTTCTTTTTAATTAGCTTTTTACTTCCAGTATCATTTTCAGTCTTTCCTATATTTTTATCTAGTTGCCGTTTGCGAGACTGTTCTTTGGCATTAATTCGTTTTAAAAATGTTTTTAAATTTTTGCTGGTTTCGTTGCCAATCAAATTTTCGGCCAACATCACAACCCTATCTAATGCAGCTAAAATATTTACATATTAAAATTGTTAGACATAATCAAAACCTCTTGAAATTCTTATTTTATATAACATATTTAAAATAATAATCATACTGTAATAACGGGGAAATTTTCACCAGTGTAATAACGGGGAAGATTGGGTTATTTTTCTGGTGATATATTTTCCCTCGATTATTTTTTTTTGTTTCAAAATGCGACGGTTTTGGGACTTGGCAGCGTAGCTGTCACCACTCTCCTAGGAGAGAAAAATAGGGACGATAGCTATCGTGGCAAACGGCAAGGCTCTGAAAGGTGCGGCTCGTGCTCTCGCAGTGTCTTTACCTCTACAGACAGGATTAGGGGATGAGGGAGGTTCTCTCTACAGAGAGGTTAATTATTTATACAAAAAAAATGTGATCAGTTCGATTGCGCTAGGGCTTTTACCCAAGACCTTATGCTTGTGTCCCTTCTTTTAATATTCCCTTTGAATATTTCATTTCTATTATTTCCCCCCTTTTGGATGGGATAATTAAAATACGCTACTGAAATTTTAGCTAGGTTTATTTAAAAAAATTAAATGATATGAAGATTAACAACACAAAAAAAATTTATATATATAAAAAAAATTGATTAAAAAGATGACTGATTGAACTGATAAAATATAAAGTGAAAATTTATTTTGACACTACAACAAAAAAAATCCGAATTATCGCGATCTCAGTAAATGTATATAAAAGAAAATAGTTTAAACATATATTGCAAAATCGCACCACAAAAGTTTTGTACGCAGTGTCCCAACCTTACTGGCTAACTTATTCTATATAAAAAATTTATCTACTTAAAGTTCCCTCGAAAGGAAAGACTGACAAAAAAAAATTAGTTAAACTAAAGGTAACAAAATTTCTATAACTGCATTAAAATTCTCTAATCAAAACAAGACTGATAGAAATAATGTTATATCCAAAAAAAAATAATTTTTTTATTTTACTCCCTTCCTTGGAGTACTTAAAAGGGGGAGGCAATGTCCCTATTTTTATTTTAATACTCTACTCTGTTTTTTCATTTAATTGCAATGAACTGTAGGAAAGAAACCCAGAGAGCTTTCCCTCACTTTCTTTTTTCTGAGGTACTTTGGGACATATAAAAAAAACCAAAATATTTCGCGTTTGACAGAGTTAGTATAATTTAATTCCGCTTACCGCGTGTTGGCTCTTTTCTTTCTGGCTACTCCTTTCGGCTTAGTTATCCCAGCTGAGCACGACAAACTTTTTCTTTTTTCTTTCTTTATCGCTAACTAGGTACCCGTACTAATTAGCACACCAAAACACGAACAAAACGAAAAAAAAAGATTATACTTTTTTTTTTTTAAAACTTTGGCCGACGAAGAGACTACTCGCTTCCCGGCGTTCACTGCGACCGCTTGGTACTTCTTCCTGCTATCGACTCCCCAATCCTCATTTTTTTTAGCTCCGACGTCGCGTAGTACTATCCGTCGAGAAGCCCCCGCTAGTTCCGTTTTTTTTTGACGTACACCCTCACTGATTGGCGGTGCCATTTTTGTTTTCCCGTCGGTGTGTTACGTAGCAAGTATGGCCGCTTGGTCCTCGTTTTCCATTGGCTACCAACCTGACGTAGTACCGTTAGTGGGTTAAGCCTCTGTGCGCTTTTTCTTGGAGTACTTCTTGTTGACTAAGCTAAATTTTTGCAGAGTCGAGGAACGTGTTGTCGTTAGTGAATTCAACATGATATGTTTTTTCAAGTTGCAAAATAATATGACTTTGTTTAGAATAAAGAATTTTGCCATATCCTGTAGCTTAAATTTCATACATTGAGTTTTATGACCTGACCTGATTTCTGTATTTAATTAATTTAATTTTATATTTTGACATTTATTTATATTTGGTTAAATTCAAAGAACTTTATTTTTTTTTATTTTTATTTTAATCTCTGTGTTCCTTTAGCCTTTATTACATTGCCATCCCCTTTGAAAAAGTATTGGACTTACCTGTCCAATACCTTTTATACACCCCTTATCTACCTAACTGGAAAGGTTTAACCTTTCAAAAAAAAATTGCTTATTGGTTTGAAGAGTTTTTAAGGTCGTCTATAGTTTTGTTTAGGGTGTATCGTTAGTGTTGGTGTACAGTTGCTGCTTGGTGCTGGGTAATGTGTATTCTGGTTTACGCTTGGGTTACATTATCTTGAGAGATTGTCCAATGCTGAGATTGTGGTGGATCCCCCTTGGTTTCGGCGTCACTATTATTTGTGCCTTGTTTGGTTAATCTGATTTCTTCTTTCGTCTTGCGTCTCCTGTGATCCTGGTGTAGGACCCATGACGTTAGGCTTGTCCATATGCTGGCTAATATTGAAATTCCGCAACCCATTGTTTGGTATATTCTTAAACTGTTTACTATGACGCTGCATATGTACTGTATTGTTTTGTATATAAAATAAAATCCTATGAATCCACTCATAAATATTCCTATGTCTGAGAACCAACCCCATATGTGCTTTATGGTGGAATGGGCGAATTGTTTCATTTCTTCTTCTATAAACATGTTCGTTATGGTATATCCTTGTCCTGATGCTGTTAGACCTGCAGTTCGTCTTGTTATTATATTTTCTACGACTTTTCTTTCGGCGCCGAATGTTAATATTCTTTGGGCATCTTTTATTTCCTGTCGTGTATACAACCCTTCAGTTCCCACAGGTTGTAGAGGTATCAATTTCATAAGTTCCTCTGTTTCTGCTGAGACTTCTCGAGGAGGGGTTGCTTTGGTGGGGATTGGTGTGAGTCCAATCCATTGGTCATCAAAGAAGTATAGTGGAGGAATTAGATTGTTACAGTCAATTTCCTCTGCATAGTCCTGGATTATTCTTGTTATGGGAGCCATAAATCTTGATTGGTTCGTTATTGTGATTGGTAGTTCGTGGTAGCATTTGTCTGTCCTTCTGATGCTCACAGATTTTGGAATGCACTGCATTATGTATAGTACTTCTCCCAGTACTCGGCCGGTATACCCTGGAGTGTGTTGCTTTAATTGGCTTACTGCATTCGGTAGTGATGGTGCCATTAGTAGTCTGTTTTTGAGTATTTCTTTCTTCATCAGGCATCGCCTGTGTACTGTATCTATATATAATCTTTCCATCTGTCTTTCGTACGCTTGTTCTGTGCATAGGAACTTACTGTTTACATAGCTTGTCAGATCTATATTTTGTGGTAGTAATGTCATTTCTGGTTGTATTCTATGGTTTTGGCCCACTTTTCGATTCTTGGAGCTGACCCTTTCGGGGAGATGTATGTAAACAAAAAAAAATCGTCAGAATAGTGCTTCTATTCCTCTATGTAATCAGCAAATTTTTGTTCGTGGCCGCCTATTCTCAACCCCCTAAAAAAATTTTTGAAATTTATTCGACCGCTACGAAAATCTAATTTTAGATTCTTGGAGCTGGCCCTTTCGGGGAGATGTATGTAAACGAAAAATTTTGTCTGAATGGTCCTTCCATTTTTCTATGTAATCACCTACTTTTTGTTCTTGGCCGCCTATTATCAACGCAACAAAAAATGTAAACAAATTAATAAAACGAGAAATTTTGTATGAGTAGACTCCAAATCGACAGAATGAATTTGTGAAATTATTTGACCGTGGTGGAATAGTGTCGCTTGGAGTTGGTCGGCCGTGAGCGAATATTACTTCGGTTTAAGCTTGGAGCTGGCTGGCCGGGTGCTAACATCACCGACGTTTTTTATATAGAGCTACGATATGTTCCCTCTTAACTTTTTTCTTGTTACCATTAACTTCGTAGGACAGATTTCGGTTAAGCAAATTATTTCATGTGCATTTTAGTAGATGTGGCGGGTCAAATATGGGGTAAAGTTTTACATCTTTGATTTGAAAAAATTGCCCTGAAAAATTGTTTTTCTTTTTCAAATACATTCTTTTTGTTTCCTTTACATTGAAAGTTGCCTGATCACAGGTAGGGATCACAGGTAGTTGTTATTGGTCTATAACCTATCCCAATAAACAATTTTCAGTTTCAGAAACGTTTCAGAAGCATGTATTTAAACCTCGAAACGTTTTATTGAACTGCATATTAATGTTTCAGAAATGTTTATGTAACTGAAAATGTCCAACCTCAGAAATGTTTCCTTGAAACGATACAAACAAACGTATTGTAATGTTACATGTTATTCACATTAAAACTTCTTTAAAAAAATATGTATGAAACGTTTCATTGAAACGTTTTGTAATATTACATATTATTCACATTAGAACTTCTTTTAAAAAATGTTTATGAAACTTTTCAAGTCGACTTCTATGAAATGTTTTAAATTGTCAGTTCTCACATGTTACTAAATTTTAGAAGTAGGAGAATAAAATAAAACTAAAATGGTATATAAGAATATTTATTTATATTTATAAAATAACAAAGTATTTGACTGTATTATTAATTATTTTCTAAGGCTTCTACTCTCTCTCCCTAAAATTAAAAGAAAAATAAAATAGTGATTTATTTTTATTCCACCTTTTGCCTCTATTTGCTATGTAATTTAACAGTTACAAAAAAGGCGAAAGAAAAAATCAGAGTTACAAAAAAGGCGAAAGAAAAAAACAGCCATTGTCGGGCATCAAATTTCATCCGCGGGAGGAAATATACTATTGCTCCCTTTGATAAACAAATTACTATTTGGGTGAAGAGTGAAAACGAGTACATCAGTGTGTAAAAATTAAATTTATTATAAAATTCGGCTAAGCGCTTTCGGCATATTATGCCATCATCAGAGATTTCGTCAGAGCGATACCCCACCAGAAATATTTAAAAACATGACAAGATTAAAAATTTTTAATTTTTTCTAAAATTAGATTGCAAAATAGCAACTGATCTAAATTTGATCCATAATAACAATAAAATCAATAAATTTAAGTGAAATTGATTGACGAACCGACATTGTAGTACAACGGCATGGCAGGTGACAATAGAATCTATTATGGATCAAATTTAGATCAGTAGTACCTGCATTAGCTATTTGCTATTTCGCAATCTAATTTTAAAAAAATTTAAAAATTTTTAATCCTATCATGTTTTTAAATATTTCTGGTGGGGTATCGCTTTGACGAAGGCACTGATGATGACATAATATGCCGAAAGCGCTTAGCCGAATTTTATAATAAATTTAATTTTTACACATTGATGTACTCGTTTTCACTCTTCACCTCCCAGGTAGCAAGCTGACGTCAAAGTGACGTTTTTTTTGGTCAGCACCGACGTCATTTAAGACGTCTTTATGACGTACGAATGACGTGAAAATGACCAGTATAGGGACGAATGACGTCATTTTAGACGTCGCAAAGACGTCATTTTAGATTTCGCAAAGACGTCTTTTAGACGTCCGAAATACGTCATTTTTGAAGTCATAAAGACGTCATTTTAGACGGCGGAAAGGCCTCATTTAGACGTCCAAAATACGTCATTTGAATGTACTGAAATTAGAAGCATATGAGAAGGAGGATAATAAAAAACCAGAAGTAAAAATAATAGGTTTATTACCAATTTTTAGCTAACCTCACCTAACTAATACATTATATAAAATCGAATAACTAATTTGAAACAAAACTATTTACATTAAAAAACAAAAACAAAAAATACCAACAAAAAAGCAAGTAATTCCATAAAAATATGCTAAATTGCACAAATCTGTTTTGAAACAAAACATTTTACATTAAAAAACAAAAACAAAAAATACCAACAAAAAAGCAAGTAATTCCATAAAAATATGCTAAATTGCACAAATCTGTTGTCCTAGTGCAGTAGTGGAAAACACACCATATTGCCCGAGTGTTTGTCTGGAATGAGTAAACATTTTGTTAATATATCATTAATATACCAAATTCCTAGAGTTGTCGATAAATTTCTCAAAACGTAAATATCTAAAGTAGCAGAATCAAAGGGGTATTTATAGTAAGAATCATAAAGCAAAAATTGTTTTCCTATAAGCACTGTCGTGTTCTGAGAGGTTTCTATAATATTTTCTAATTGAACAACCTTTTTATTATTTGTAATAAAATAAGAATTTGCAGGAGAATAGCTGTTAATACAGAATACTAGATGCAAATAATCTTAACTTTTTAAACTGTTTGCTTACAGAAATGTTTTTTTGCAATATGGGACCCATAGAATGTTCCCACTGTAGCTTAGGAATATTTTTCTCAGAAATAACAATTACATCAACAAACTTTTTGTCTGTTAACCTCCGAAATATCTGAGCAAGGGGATTGACAGGTGATCTTATTAATCGTTTTATTTCACCTAAAAAGTTTTCAAATGGAAAAGCTGAGAAGTTATCCAAAGGACCCAAATGTTTTACATCAAGGTGACATAAAATATGAACATTGTAAGCCATAAATTCAATCCCATATATTTTCTTACTATGTTTGACAAAGATATTTAGAAGATTACCGGCCAAATCTGATCCTAGGTTCGATAGGTGGCGATTTGAGAGCAGAATAGTGATAGCAGAGTGTAGAAGCAAAAAGTGTTCATATAGAGCAATATCAATACAATTCATTAATGCAACTGGGCCAAGATAAATTAAAAATGTCCTAAGCCTTCCATCTTGTTAACTCACTTACACTTCGTGGCTTTCGACTAAATTCAACTGGCATGTATAACTTAAAATTTTCCAGCTGCAATGATATTTGAGAAACTACATTATGGCTTAAACGAACATGTAAAGGACCTCCCACCCATACATTTAATAACTTTTTGGTAACTCCTAAACAAACTGCGTGCATATAATCAATTGGAAAGTAGGAAATCATATCAATGTCTAATTTTGTAAACGGGGACACACCAATATGATGTTCCTCATCTAACTGAAGTTTAAAAGTGTGATCTGTACGTAAGATAGCATTAGTGTCCCGAAAAACAATTCTACCATGGTATTCTCCATTCTCAACACATTTGTCACCATTATGGGACTTAATACATTTCACAAAAGCTCTGGCAGGTGCATCACACACAATACTATGCATTTTTATGAGAAAACTCACATCATATATAACCGTTTTTCATTAAATTAATAAAATCTTCAAGAAAAGCACAAAGGGGTTTTGGTTTAGATTTGCCACAAAAAATACCTACAACAAATGGGGTAGATTTTACAGTCTTAACTAAGCCTAGAATTGGCCAAAACTGAACATTATTGCTATGGAATAAAGCTAATTTCTAGTGTTTTTTGATTAATGGATGGTATACATATCTTTGATACAAAATTATTTAAAGCGTTTTTATGCCTAAATGGCAATATTTCCCAGTATCAAGTTCCTTTTCAGATATTTTATTAGGAGTTCGAAATAGAGTTCGAGAATCTAGGGGTAATTCTGGATGATAAGGTTTTAAAATGTGCAACAGGTCAGTGACAGCTGAGTGAGAGACGTTATGTTTTCGGAATGTTGATGTTCGGATGATTTTAATAATCGGAATAATATTCCGATTATTTTTGAATCGCATCCAGTCAGGCAGGCAGCGAGGAAAATGCCGATTATTAGAATCATCCGATTATTCCTATCACTACCACGCACAAAGCCGCGCAAAGTAAGGTCAGGTGACGTCACAACATGGCGGTTATCAGCTGATCGATCGAGAAGCAAATAATAGGGAACTTGGAATTGTAATTTTTGTAGCAATTTGTATTATTAATTATTATTATGATTTATATTATTATTAGTTATTTGAATCTAGACATAAACACTAGTTAAAAGATATGAGTTTATTGATCACACTAAACCTAACCTGACATATTTAAATGACTACTTACATGACTAACGGACTTTTGCAATTAATTTACCTTATTCGGGATGAAACGACAATCACAACACAACGTAGTAAATAAATATTACCTAACGTATAGGTTTTTGTAAAAAATCGATAAGAAAGACAAAAGACACGAAAAATGATCTTAGTTCGTGCACTCCGCGATCAGCTGTATAGTGTTTACATTGTTTACAACACAACTAGAGATGTGTTGTGATTTCACGACCTGTGATTTTATCACTGTGACTGTTCAGTCACGGGTTGATCCTGTTCCTGTTATATAAAAGTGTAAGTGATTTTTCGGAACGCCGCTTTTAGAAACTGTGATTGTGTCTGCGTGTTACAAGTTTCATGACTCCCTGACTCCTCAGGCTCAGAATCTCATAGTCCCGTTCACGATCACGGCTCAGCTGTTTGCTGGTTCGTAGATTGTCGTTTGCGATTATCGTCTGGTACGGACTCAGTCAATCGCATATTAGTAATAAGACTGCAATGGTAATTTATTGTTAAGGACAGATAACGATGTTTTGTTTTTAAAATAGCAGAGGGTATTTATAATAAAACTTGTTTATTATTAAAATATATATTTAAAACAAAGAAATAAATACATTATTTTAGAACTAAATAACTATCGATAAAATAAAGAGAAAATTCAAACAAAAAAATTGGAAATGCCAAATAAAAATAATTATAGACAACAAAAAATATATACGTCAGTAAAATATTAAAATAAATATATGAAAGAAAAAGTGTACAGAAACTTACAGGGCATTAACATTTAAAAATACAAGTTGTTTAACTTTTTGGGAAGACAAACGTGCTCTACGGTCTGTTAGTATTTGACCGGTTTTTGAAAATATTCTCTCACTTGGTACAGAAGTTGCGACTGTCCCAAACTGTTCAACCACTATTTTGGATAATAATAATAATAATGTTTATTCACATAAGAAATACAATATAATACAATGCAATGCAATGAGAAAAAAAAATAGTGTAAATAAACACGAGATACCCATAAAACCTAAAGGTTGTACATAAAAATGGATAATTGTATGAATGTTCTTTCCACCATCCAAGGGGATCTTTTTCCCTTTTCAAAAGTCCATCCTCTAAATAACGTTGCACTTCAACAATTGCTCGAGACATTGAAGTACCAGCAGTTTTTATCAAAATGACTCCATATTGTTAACTTTTCATTTACTGGATTTTGTGCAGGAGTTTCGTGACTAGTACTGGGTACATTTTTTTAACTGTTTTTTTGCTCTTTCTGCCACACTGTCGGAAGAAAATGCAATATTTTTAAATCTGGGATCCAAAAATGTTGAAATCAGTAATGTATTGCTATTTTCTAAATCCCCTAAACGGTCGTTGATACTTTGCAACCTTTTAGATACCATAGTTTGCGAAAGGGCGTGTAGATTTTGTTTTTTCAGTTGATTAATCATATTTTCTAGGCCTTTTGTAAGTACAATTACTGACGATAGGATTACATAGTTTTCACCGCTTACAATTCTTGTTATAATTTCTAATGGCTCCAATACCTTTTTAATAGTCTCAATTCTTCAACAAATAATATAGGTAATTTATCATTGTTTAAAAGGGCCATTGTTGATCTCAATGGCTCCTCTAATTCTAGAATTCTTTCTGTCATGTAGAAGGTTGAATTCCATCTTGTTTTAACATCTTACAACAGTTTTTTTGGGGACCTTCCCATTTGCTTTTCAGCATTCATTAGTTTAGTAGTAGCTTTTGTACTACGTTTAAAGTGGCTGACGAGATCTCTCACTTTTTTTATTAGTTCTTCCACAATAACAATAGCATCTTCTGTTTCCATCTAAGCTCATCTTTAATTGCGTTATCTGTAACCGCTAATAAAATTTTATTTTCAAGTCCCCAGGTTACCACGATTTTTTTCAGTTCCATTGCCAAGTTTTAACTTGTATGATCTTCAGGAAAAGATGAGCAATCTAACAATACTGACTTCAAATAAAAATTAATATGGTCAATGTAATGAACTGTAACAGCAAGAAAACTTTCAGTATTAACTGAGGTCCAACAGTCTGTCGTAAGGGTAACACTTTTACATTTTGAATTTCAGATCTTACAATCTTTAAAGCCTCTTCATACATTAAAGTTAAAAGTGTATGGCTTACTGGTTTTCTACTTGGTATCTGATCAGAGGGATTCAGGCAATTTACAAATTCTCGGAATAACTTGTCTTCTACAACACTGAACGGTTGAAAGTCTTTAGAAAATAGATTCATCAAACTTCTATCAATTTTCATTTTTGCAAAAACACCAATTTTTTTTGGAACATCCAATTTAGTTTGTACGACCTTTATTATCTTACTTGGAGGTCCTAAATCTACTTTAGTGGAACAGGAAGGCTCTAAATCTGCATCAGTTGTATATAATGGCTGTAACTCTGCATTAGCTGAAGTTAAACAAGATTCAGATACCGCTGAAGTTGTAAAGTGCGGAAGTCTATTCATGCCAATGTTTATTAAAGGATGTATTCGGTGCATATGTCTTTTTAAATTACTTGTTGATGTCTTGAAACTAAGAATGTGACCGCATAAATTGCATTTAGCTTTTTCATTAATATCAGGTGTAAAAAAGTTCCACAAAACAGATTTCTGTTTAGAATCCATAATTTATACAAAATAATTTACTTAAGAACGCACTATTAATAATAAATAAGATGACAATAAGCATAAAATAACTAAATAGAAATACTATTTGTGAACCCCATACGTACAAGGAACTAAAATGCTAAATCATCAACGATTTCACAGTTGCCAGATCTTCAATAATGAGAAACATATTTATCTTACATGAGTCCTGAAATTAATAAAATTTTTGTGGCTTAAACAAATTACCGGCTCTCAATTATTTTATCATTGATTGGTTTAAAATTAACACAACCATTTATAGGGTGTATTACATTAATTAAAGATCATTCTACATTTTTTACTATCGACATGTTACGTATAAACGTACAAAAAGTGACTTTTGCAAGAAACACAATAAATATGAACCATTTGTAAACGCTGCGCGCTACATTACTCTAATTTCTACGGTCCCGGCAATCTTCGTTAGAGTCGTGAATTTCAAATCGTTTTATTCCGTCGTCATTAGTTACGATTCACGAGACAGCACAGAAGAACTGTAAGTGAATTGTTTACCGTTGAAACATGTCACGACTCCGGAAAAGAGCTGTGATTTTGATCTGTGGTTTTTCAGGAGCAGTCACGACGAGTCACAACTCCGCTAAAACCCAGTCACAACACATCTCTAAACACAACAACATCGACACTGCCCTATTCAACATTTGCGGGTGAAAGAAAACCAAAATAGTAAAAATACTAGCCAGCCATCGTAGATGTTTAGGCTTTTACTCATTGATTCTGCTTACTTCTCAATATTTGTTTTGACTATAATTATAATAAATATAATAATAATAAATTGTCTTTTATTTATTAAATATAATGTATTTATAAAATATCCAATTTGGTATGTATCGGTTAATGGGATAAATAAAAACAATCGATTTGGCTTTTAAATTAAATTTAATTATTATTTATTCAACGAATGCATTAAAAAATACAACTAACTGCATTTTATATCCTTATATTAATTTAACACAACAAATTTTAAAGAAAACAAACATTCAGGTCATAGGACCTAATAATCTTATACAGCATACTAGCCCTTAATATTATTTCTTCTGTAATGGATTTTGGACTGGATTTTGTTCAGTAAACAAACTTGCACTTAACAACAATATACATTTAATTTTTAGGTTGAACAGTAATTAAGTTTTGTACAGAGTAAACTTTAGTGATGTTTTGAAACTGGTTGACTATGTTCTAATGTGATGCCTCGCCCGCAACTGTATATTTTATAAACAATCTTTATCATTGCAGGGGAAAAGGGTCACTCTTTGGACCTTCATTAACAATCTTCGGAAATTTTAGAGAATAGGCTAAAAGTCCCATTGTTGTTTTGTAATCGATTTACTTTAAATATTTGCCAAAGAATATTGTCTTCGAGGTTTAATTGATATAAATAAATCAAAACAACATACAGGGCGTTTTCCTTGGAGTTGGTACATTACACCTTCCCCCATAAGAGAGAAGATAGAAGTTAGAATTTTTATTTTTTTTTAATTTTTAATTTTAATTTATTTTTATTAATGGCTAAATAGTATCTATCTCTTATGAAATAACTTATATCTAAAACATACATGATAATAAATGTTGAATAAAATATTAGGTTATAAATTCTATAGTATATGCGCGAAAATCCATCAATTGTCTTTCAATTGTGCAACTCTCAAACTTCTGCGTAGCGGTATGTTTTCAGTCACTATTTACTTTTAGTTGTCACTTCAAATTCTTGAGTAGGGTTTTTAGAAACATTAAATGTCAAACAATTAGTAATATAGATTGACAACAATTTACCTTTTTATGTCTATGATTATTACTTAACCTATTTTTATGCTTACAAATGTTCCTTATGTATTTATATAACCTATACATTACATAAATGAATATAATTTTAAGAATGGTTACCAAGGAATATATAAAATAATTATTTTTATGAATACCAGAGAGAAAAGATTGAGTTTTTAATTTTTCCGCTGAGTCTTCTATTGATTGAATTTTATGACTTATTACATTTAAAGCGTCTTTGTCTAAATTTACTGGTTGCAAATAATCTAAATGAATGGTTTCATTAGGGATTAACTTATTTTTCTCATCACAACAATCAATTGATATATCTAATTCGGGTATGAATGATTGAAAGGTACTTTCGTAAGCCTTTGGTTGACTTTGTAAAGTCGTCGAACTTGTATACAATTTACAACTCTCGTCGAGTGCCAAAATTCCTGTATTATTTAAGACGAAATGAATAGGGGAATCGGGAAGACAACTTAAGGTTATGTCAGTTAATTTTGGTAATACTTAAATCCAAGTATTTTCTTCATTTAATTTGTGCCATATTTCAAATTTTAAAGGTAAAATGCATGTATCGCATAATTTAGGTGTAGAAAAGATAGGTAATAATAGTTCGGTTTCACATCTAGGTCTTGTTATAGTCGAATACATAGGTTCAGTGATTTTACAAATGATTTCTTTTCTTGTTAGTTCTTTACAATGGTTTGTGTCTTTTAATTCAGCATAAGTATTTCTAATTTCGGATAAAAGAAGATAATTGATAGAAGGTAGAATAAATACTACATTATTAGATTTTGCGTCAGAAACAGGTAACGGTATCATGTGATAAAGGTAATATCGCATGACATTTATGATAGGTATAACATAAATTAGTCTTTCATTTGAAAAGTGGTATCTCACAGAGTTTAATTCGAAGAATTTATGAGCATTTTTGTATTCCAAAGATAGAGGGTAGGTAGTGGATAATTTTAAGTGAGTTACAGTTTTGGTTAATTCTTCAATTAACTGATTCGGAGTTATGATAAAAGGATGTAGGATGTTAGATTTGGCGAAAAGAATAGTATTTGTTAACGTTGAATATTCACTTTGAAGTTCAGTCGAAAGTAAAATTAGGAGATTAAAGTGTTCTTCAAGGCTTTGCTTTAATTCTAAATTAAAATATTTTTTATTAAGATCAGAGGTATAATTAGCAATCCTTTTGAAATTTGAGTTTAGCAATTCTTTATTTTTGTCTAATTCAGAAATTGTATGATTAAAATTTGTAATTGTTGTTTTTACGACTTGAATCTGTTGTTCTAGTAAATCTACAAGGTGTTTTTCGTTTGTGTCTATTTTATCTATTGCGTCATTATAATAAAGAGCATCATTTTGATCTAGTGTTCCAAAAACTGTTTTTAAGGCTGAACCAATTAAATCAAACCATGCGCGCTTGCTTTTAGACTTAGTAGTTAGTGTTTTCAAAGTCTGTTCGGTTCGAAAGAGGTTGGGAATAATTTTTTCGAGAATACTTAAGAAAGTTTTACAAGAAGTTAGATGGATAATGTCGTTGGATTTAGAACAATTGGTTTTCGTCTGTTCATAAGTACTTTCAATTAGTTTTAATTTATTATCGAATGAATTTAAATTTATATAGGTGACTAAATTCTAATCGTTTTCGTGTGCTTTTACGAACTTTATTTGTTCGTAGTATAATCCTGACATTTTTGTAATGGGTTTATTGATGTACTGAGCAGTTCCTAAGGCAAACCACATCATCAGGAACCTGGAAGAAAGGCAGATTTTAATCGATTTGTATGAATTTTAGTGCGTTTTTTGTTTTGTAAAATGGCGACATTAACTGGATAGTTTATTTCTAATATCTCATAGGGACCTGTATAGTTTTGGGTTAGTTTTTTTGATTTTCCCTTTTTTGTTACCTCGTTTAACATATAAACCTTTTGGCCTACTGTATATTCAACATAATGAGACTTTCTGTCATAATATTTTTTATTTATTTCTTTTGATTTTATTAAGTTTTCCTTAGCTACTTTATGTGATTGTTGCAACTTTAATTTAAGATCGTCAACGTAGTTATCGAGAAGCGTCTAGATCCCAATTGCAACTCGAGTGCCCACCGCTGTTGCCATCGTTTTGTACGTTAACTTGAAAGTTTGATTATATATTATTGTGATACGAAGTGGTCCAGTGCTAGAGTGTATGCTTTACACATAAAACTTCCTGGTTCTAATCCCGAGGAAATTTTTTTTTATTTATTTATTTTTTAATACACAGGTAGATTTAGATAGTCAAGACTTCTTTTAATAAAATAAATTTTTTTTTTTCGTCAATGAAACACTTAAACCTGGCAACAGCGGTGGGCACTTGAGTTGCAATTGGGATCTAGACGCTAGTTAGTTATCGTAGGAGTATTTAAATTCAGGAGATTGAGTCAAGGAAGTAGGTAAACTGGGTTTGACATCGAATAGTTCGTATGGTGTAAATTTAGTGGAGGAATGAACTGTAGTATTATAAGACAACATAGCAAATTCTAACCACTTATCCCAATCGGTTTGTTCTGAATTTATGAAGTGTTTTAGATAGTCTGCGAGTGTTGCGTGAGATTTTTCTAGAGCTCCGTTAGTCTCGGGGCGATAAGCAGTACAGTTGATGTGTTTAATTTTAAACAATTTAGATACATTTTTAAGAAGTTCGGAAGTGAATTCTTTACCTTGATCGGTCAAGATGTATTGGGGAATTCCTAATTTACAAATAAAATTTTCTACGAATTTTGTTGCTATGGTTACGGCTTCGTGATGAGGTATAGGGTAAGCTTGGGAGTATTTTGTTAAATCATCGTGTAGAGAGAGGATAAATTTATTACCACTTTCTGTTAAGGTTAACGGTCCTACTATATCAAGGAAAACCTTTTCTATTGGTTTCGTACTAGTGGTTGTTATTTCCATAGGTTTGATATTCCTTTTCTTAACTAATTTATTTTTTTGGCAAGATTCACAGCGCAAAATATTGGGAATTTCTTTCGGTTCGGGGTTTAATAGCGTATCATGAAAAACTTTAACTAATATATTAGAATCTTGGAAAATATATCTAATCATGGATCTATTTTTTTTCCAGCTTAACTTTTCAGTCGAAAAGTGGAGTTTTGGCATACTAATATTTGGAATGTTTTTTCGAATTAGTTCAGTTTTTAAGGCCTTTAGAGCTGTGAAGATGCTTTCATATGAGACAGTGTCGAAATTGTGGTTTTTGATGAATAAATAATAGATTTTTCGCTTAACTTCATGTACACAATGAATATCATAAATTTTAAAAATTTTTGATTCTCTTGTCAAAATTTTAATGTCAGTTTTGAATTTATTTTGGTAATTTTCATTAAAGTCGCAATCTAAAGATGTGAAAATACAAATATTATCGTTGCATGTGAAAAATCATTCGTTTATTTCTTCGACATTATGGTTCAAAATTATATTACTTTGAAACTTATGTAAAAAGTCTTCGTATGTATTTGTTTCCGAGGTTTGAATTTTGTTAATTGTTACTGGTTTATCTGCCTTTTTGGGGTTGATTTGATGTTGGGGTTTCGGGAATTATTCGACTCAAACAACCAGCATTAGTGTTAAGTTTACTTGGTTTATACATGATTTCATAGTCATACTCTTGTAAAGCTAATCGCCAACGAATTAATCGCGAACCTGGATCTTTGACGTTAAAAAGCCATGAGAGTGGTTTGTGATCGGTAATTATAAGAAATTTTCTACCGTACAGGTAACGACGGAAGTGTTTCACGCTCCAAACAATAGCTGAAAGTCGTGCTATAATTAGATTCAGCTCTATTAAGGGTCCTACTAGCATAGGCAATAGGCATATCTCGGGAATTTTCCCTTGGGATAGCACAGAACCAATAGCATAATTGTTGGCGTCCGTGGTTAAAATGAATTCTTTTAAAAAATCAGGGTACTGAAGGAGTGGAGCTGAGCAAAGAATATTTTTTAGTTGCTCGATAGAATTTTGCTGGAGACTAGTCCAATTAAAAGATTCTTCTTTTCGTAGAAGCTTTATAAGAGGTTGTGTTATAGAACTAAAATTTGGAATGAAGCGCCTATAGTAACCAGCGAGTAATAAGAAACTTTTAATATCTTTGGTATTTTTTGGAGAAGGAGATTTTGCAACTGCTTCGACTTTTCTAGGGTCGGGACTTACACCATTTTCGCTAATAACGTGGCCTAAATACATAACTGCTTTCCTGAGAAATTCGCATTTATCCGGTTGAATTTTCAAATTGAAGTTACTCAATCTTTGAAAACCTCTTTAAGCCTACTATTGTGATTTTCTAGACTGTCTGCAAATACGACAATATCGTCTAAATACACGAAACATTTAATATCTTGAATACCGCTTAAGACGGTATTCATTAAACGTTGGAAGGTTGCAGGGGAATTCTTTAAACCGAATGGCATTCTTTTAAATTGAAAATGACCGTTAGGAGTGGAAAATGCTGTTTTGTCAGCGTCCACTGGAGACATGGGTATCTGGTGAAAACCCGATGTTAAATCTATAATAGAGAAATATTTTGAATGTCCTAACTGATCTAAGATATCAGATATATTGGGAAGTGGAAACGAGTCGCCTATGATGTTTTGATCTAGCATTTTGGACATTTGTTTGTTTACTTCGGACTTGTGAATTTCAGGGTATCGATAAGTTTTAAAATTAATGGGTTTATTCGAATTTGTTTTTATTTCATGCATTACAGCATCTGTCGAAGTTAGTTGATCGCCTTCTAAATGAAAAATTTGATTGTATTCATGACAAAGTTCTTGAATGGAAATTTTTTCTTCTTCGTTAAGGTGATCTATTCTAAGAGAACTGGATATCTTATTTAAGCGATCGGACTTAGAGTTCTCATTTGATTTGGAAATGTGAAAAATATTATTGGAAGAATTAGGGTACGGAATTGGTTCTAAGTTTAAGTATATTTTATTAATTCTAACGAATTTTTCTGATGTATTTAAGATACTGGTAATTGCAAATTTATCATCCATAACCTTTACTAGACTTGGACATAAGTATACACCATCTAAGATAGATATGTAAGGTAATAACCCTTCATTTAAATGGTTATTTTTAATAATTTCTACTTTTACCACTGTTTCTGATCTAGGTTTTAGCACATACATATTAGAACTAGAATTACTTTGATCACTGATATTCGATTTTTGCGAAAGATTAATTGAATCGTTATTTTGAACGTGCTGCAAGGGAATGCTAATATTTTTAATTTTTAAATAGTTACCTTCATAATCTATTTGGCATTTATACCTTTTTAAGAAATCATTTCCTAGAATACCGTCATTTTGTATGGGAAATGAATCAGGCACAACGTGAAAAACATGGGAAAACGTGTTTCCATCGAGGATCATATTAAAATTACAATAACAAAGTGTTTTTTGAGTACGTGAACTGGAAAAATCGATTCCTTTTAAAGTTATAGGATTATTTTCAAAAACTGGAGTTTCTCCCTTAAGTTTAGATAGTTTGATTAATGAGATGTCTGCACCACTGTCAATTAAGAATGAGTTATTTCGATTTTTTAGTTCTCTAGATTTAGGTAGACAAAAGTAGTTACAGTGAAATTTATGACTGAAATTCGGCCTGTAGGAATTGTATCGGTTCTTGGCTCATTTAATTGTGAATTGTTACGGCTTTCATTATTATATTGTCTCTTTCTGCATTCGCTTATGATATGTCCTTTGTTTTTACAATAGGTACAAAATTTTGAAAACTTATTGTGGTTATTACTATGACTGTTAAAGTTTGACGGTTTATGAAAGTTAATTGTTTCCGTTCCGAGAGAAATTGGAATTTTGAGAATGATTTTGATTTCCGGTAAAATTCTGAGATTTTTCTGGAAAAGTATTAGTTTGATTTTGATGATTGGGTGAATTTTGAATGTATCGAACTTGATTTGATTTATTGTGTCTACAGTTAAATGAGGTATGACATGGTTTATTGCAATAATTACAGTGTCTTACGTTGGAGTTATGAACGCTCTGGTATTTGTAAATTTCATATTTTGATTTAATTTCTTGTTCTTCTTGTAAGGCTGTAGCAATAGCCTTCTCTAGTGAGGGGGGCCTTTGAGATTTTACCAAAAGTGAAATGTCTGGTCTTAATCCAGTTAAAAAGACGCTTAATGTTTGTTCTTTTAATAAAGTTATGCAGGCTTCCCTTGACTCACGAGAAAGTTTATTGTCTAGTGAATTTATAAGTTTAATATAAGAGTTTTCTATTTTTGTGGAATAAGCCATAACTGATTCGTTTAAATTTTGTTTGCAAGAGTTTAATTCTAATTGCCATTGTCCCATGGTTCTTTTTTCCGAGTATGCATCTAATAAATGTCCCTTAAGGCTTTCCCAGTTGGGAAAAGTTCGGTTCCTAGTAATAGCTCTAGCGTTGTCGGTTAATTTTGTTTCTATGATTGAAAATAATACAGGTTTTTGTTCAGTTGTTACTAAAGAATAAGCTTTGTCGCAATTGTCAATAAATTCGAATAGTTTTGACTTATTACCATCAAATTTAATTAATAAGGAACTAGCTAACTCTAAACTAACCATATTTGAAATGAAAATTGAGGCTGGAATTTCTGAGAAATTTTCTTCGTTAATTATAATGTTATTGTTTAACTTACAGAAACTATTGTTGCTCCAGGATGCATTTCGTTTGCAACTGATGTCCAGAATCCAAAATTTCTTACTGTACACGGCTGTGGCACCTTGTCGGGAAATCTGCACACAACTGCAATTTTTTCGGGAAAACTTGAACGGTTTTTGATCCCACACTTCTGACACCAATTTTGAATTCATTGTGTAAAATAATTAGAAAAGGTAAGTCTTTTTTTAAATAATATTATTCATTGCCTAAAATATATTTTAATTTATTAGATATGGCTCCCGGTTCCAAAAAAATCGATAGTTTGGAAATTTTTCGATAAAACAACTGACAATAAATTAGTTACTTGTATCTTGTGTAAAAAACAATTGAAATATTTCGTAAGCACAACCAACTTGACGCAACATTTAAACAGAAAACATCCTATTGTCACGTCGTGGTTGGCCCTTTTATGTTTTTTAGGGGTTTTGTAGCTCAGACTTTTATCTGACCACACGACGATGAGCTCTAGCTCTCCACGCTGTATTTCGAGTAGGTCGGACTTCCCCAAGATTCGGATACTATCCGCCCAACTCAAAATACAACATGGTGAGGGTTATTTATTGAGTCACTGTGAGTTAATTGTTATTAGTTTAAACAAGAAATAAAATCACCAAATAAAAAATATACATTTATTTACATACAATATTCACGAATGAACAAATTTAAATCGACAATAAAACTCTTATCTTATATGCTCCTACCTGGAGCGTTAATTTATTTAGTTTAGTTTAATTTTAATTTAATTTAGTTTAATCCAATGTAATTTAATTTAGTTTAATCCAATTTAATTTAATTTAGTTTAATCCAATTTAATTTAATTTAATTTTTTAATTTATATTTATATTTATGAATAAACAAAATGAAATCAACAACATAACTCTTATCTTATATGCTCCTAATCAGAGAAATTTATTTACCAAAAAAAAAGGGGGCAATGGAACCAATAATTAACAAAGTAAAAATGTTTATGCTTACCACATTATCCAACTAATCTGCGGAGGACGTAAACAAATTCTATATATTTTCTACTATTTATTTTATATTAAAATTATTTCATTTTTTACTTAATTTTAGTTTTTCAAATCACTATTATTATTTTCTTCAAACGCCTAGAAAGGTCACTTCCTCGCGGTAACTCAGGACTTTCCCGAATGAATGTTTTTTGTCAGAATCGTTACCTTTACAACTTATTTGCTAAGGTCTGCATAATTTTTGAGTTAATTCAACCGCGATTTTCTACCTTTAACAAATTTAAAAATCCGCTGAACTAACAGGAATTAATAGATACACAGGAAATATGGAAATAAAATTATGAAATTGCAAATAAAACTTGTTTACAGTTAATTTTAATGTGAATTACTTTATTGCCAAATTTGATTTTAAAATTAAATAGGATATTAGAATTAAATATGGAACTTGGAAATTTTATATTAGTTAGAATTTGTGACACGCCCCCCGCCTGAGAAAGCCGGCCCCTGGCTTTTAATAATTAAAATTATGATTATAAATTTATGTATTATAGTCTAAACATCTGTTAACAACACATAACATTTCAAACTCTTTTTAAATTTACATTTTCCAAAAAAAATATTAAGAATATACCTATAATAAAAAAATCTGATGTGGCCAGCACATGACCTCTCGCCATTTTTGAATCAAAAATTTACAGGCTGACACAAAAAAGTATGAAAAAAAATTATTTTTTTGTAAATCTGGCAACAATGGCAAAAGTTTCGAAAATTTTAATGAGATGAAAATAAACTATAGGGTATACAAAATATATGTGTAAAACCTAATTGCCGTTTTGTATAATAATGGCGTCATCACCCATAGCAACTGCCACTTCCGGTTGTCCGATTGGCACCAAAATCTAATCAGATCTAATCTAGGGTATCAAAATTCTGTATGCAAAATTTCAAATTTTTTTATTCAGTAATTTTTGAGTTATCGTTACTACAACATCCATCCAAACACACACACACACACTAACACACACACACATACTAACACACACACACACACTAACACACACACACTAACACACATACACACAGACATCATCGCGAAAATATTAAAATCGTATTCTAGGGACCCTAAAACGTGTTTATCCATTGAAAACTCACTACCCAATTTTTAGCATGATTCCTATACCTCTCTTATCTGAAGGGCGAGAGGTAAAAAAATGTAATTAAATATTTTCTACATTGAAAAGAGATTTTAGATACTTTTATACAAGTTAAAAACAATCAAACAAACAAAAATTTATTAGTCTTTATTCTAATCTGAACACACACGCACTTTTTTCTGTTTTGTTCTTAAGGCACTTTGACGAACTGATATATTAATTAGTCTACCATACACAATAGCTGAGTCCAACTCTGGCTGGTACATATGTTGTCACTTTATTTGGCTGAATCGTTGCGACATTGCGGGCGGTTAGTAGGATGTGGTATTACTTTTTTAAGGATTTGAACTTGTAATTTGTAGACGGGCTGGATGCATTAGAATGAGTAGGCCATCGCCATAATTAATTAGAAGCGGAAATGCGTTCCTCCACCACCTCCTTCGTCATTTTCATCTTATTTTCTAAACAAGCGTTGCTGTTGTTATGCCGGAATGAATTGTTACTTTTTTTTTTGTTTTTAAAGTTTTGTCTGTTGATGGTGAGTGTGTAGATAATTTCAAAAATATTCGTGCTTCTGACATGATCCATTTACGTTATACATTTGGACAAAATCTGCTTTTCCCATATATAATGGAAGTGTACCCTAGGAGAATTGTTGACTCAGCGAGTTTCCAACGTGTTATTTAGAAAATGGGTGAAATATGCTTCTCTTCTGAATGGAGATTGTGCTTCCGTTCAATTGTAAATAGTATGGTTTGGTCTATGGTGCTTCTCTCAGTCCGTCAGATTGCCGTGTGTGTGGATGTGACATTCATAAAAGAAAAAAGAAAAGCTGGTAAGTAACATACCTTATATTTGAATAATATACCTAATTCTAATATTTTAAGATCTAAAACAACTTTGTTGTGAAACCAAAACAATCAAACAAAAAAAAATGTAATACGTTCCAATATAACTAACCTATAGTCCCCTTTTCTAATTATGCTTAATTCAAAAAAAAGTATTTATTACATTTAATAAAAAGATAATTAAAAATATATGCCCGTCCTTATCTGTTTTTTATTTTTTATTACCAAAAAAAAAATATATGATCCTCCTTTGTTATTAAAACAAAAATATCTAAAAATTACAAAATATTGGAATTACTTCTTCCTTTGAGTAGATTTATTAACTTAATGTTTAGGTACGCATATAATTTGTAAATTGTATGTGGATATTTTTATTATAGCTTTATTTTAAATCTTATTCACTAATTTGGGCCATACCCATTTCACTTTGTGCGTGGAATTGAAAAAAAAATTTTGTCTTAATATATGATAGTCTGTTTAGGGCAAGAATATGGGTTTCAGTCTTTGTAAACATTCTTCCAACCCTTTCTCTCCTTACTATTTACTTAACTATATTTTTATTTATTTTGTCTTAGACTAATATCAGTACACCAATTATGGTATTTTTTGTTTTCTTAGTTTCTATCCACATACAACTTCTTCCACTTTGCATAAATTAAACTGGAAAGGAAAAAAAAATAATTAAAAACATTATGCCTCTTCTTCTACTGCCTCTATCACACATGACAGGCTTTGTCCTTTTTACAGTGTATTAAGTTTATCCTTATTGACTTGAATTATTAGGCGTGTTGGCTCACTATTTTCATCACATTCTTCTTTTTTAGGGATCAATTGGATCGGGACTTCTGGATGTGACTGCTGTAGTCTGCGTTTGGAGAGCAATTTTAATATTATTTTTATAATTAAATAGCCCAAGAAAGTAATAAATATTATACAAAGAAGTGAAAATTCGATATGGTGACTTAGGGGTGTTGGCAAAACCGCTCTAACTGGTACAGGTGTCATGGCTAGTGCTAAGCCATTATTTCTGTGAAAAAGAAGATAGAGGAGGCCTGCTGATAATATAGTATTCCATATGATGAAAATACTGTCCCCGTGAAAGCTATAAAAATGAGATAAGGGTAAGTTATCGTAGATCATGTTAGACAATACCTCCTGAACATTTTCTTTTGTAGAGGTTAGATTAAGATGAGGAATTTCTAGAGTCCAGTTGGGGTTTAAACATTCTAAATGATTCATGAAAGTTATAGGGCTTGATTCTATATTGGGATTAAGAATAAATGATTTAAGATTCGAAAAGACTGTACTGTGGCACCATTAAATAGTTTCTATGCACAAGCCGCCCCTTGTAAGGCGTCTGCAGTGAATCTTGGCAAGACACATAATTTATCTCTGTATGGTTTGCAGTCTTCTAACCCTAATCCTGATATTTGTTTTATTTTATTACTTCCTGTCACTTTGTCTTTAGATACTGCCAAAAAGGTCGTGTCATGTTGTATTATACACGTCTGGTTATGCCATGCAAATGGTGCTGTAATCAATTCATAAATGTTCCAGTCATCATTGGTTTGGGTCAGTGGTATTCTAATGTTAATGATAATGTTTTCGTCTGTAAAGCTGCAGTCACTTATGGGTAATTGGTAATATCGGGATAAATCTTGTAAGGGGATAGCAAGTGCTTGGTCAAATTTTACTATTTCTGTCATGAGAGAAAGTAAATCTTGACGGAGAATGTTAGGTTTGACGTTGCCTACATGATGACAAGATTGCCTGTTGATTAAGTGCTCTAGTTTGTAATATTAAATCTTTTTGGAAGTTATATTGGATTTCTAAAAGTTCAATAACTGTATTTTGAAATTCATTATCTAAAAAGTTTGTTGTATTCCTATAATTTAAAAATAGAGTTTCTAAATTGTGAATATGAAATTGAGTTTGATTGAATGCGTCAGAAATGCCTTTTTCATATTTTTTAAATTCTTCAGAATTTTTTGTTATATCTTGTATTGTTTTAGATAATCTACTACCTAATCGGTTTATATTAGTTTGTTATTGGTTATCGTTCATGACTAGGGAGTCTAGCTTGTGTTGGGTAGCTACTCCACAACACCATGCTAGTCCGTCTACTAGGAAATCTAGAGCCCTTATACTTCTTTTTAGGTGGAATCTAGTACTAGTTAAATTTTGAAGGAATTTGGGACTCCAGCTTTCCTCGAGATTTTGGTATTCTTTTGTGTACAAATTTTGCAAATTTCTAAGATCGTATATTAGTTTACACTCTAAAGTTTTATTAAGTTTACATATTGGCATTTGTTTCTGAGCATTCTTTCCACTAATTTCGTACCATTTAGATTTATAAAGCAGGGGTATGGTAGCTTCGTAAGCTATTGTATCTGGGAGTGCTCTCCAAAACGCCCCAGCAGTCACTTCAATCTTATGGAAACTTTCGACTGTCGATGTAACCATAAAGCTGCCTATGTAGGCGCATATTGCGATTAGTGTCCTACACAAAAATATTTATATAAATTTTTAAAGAGTAAATATGGAAAAAAAAATTATTTGTATGATGAATCAGAGGGGCTTATTACTTATATCTATTTTAAATTTAATTAAAGGTATTTATGTTAAAAACTACATTGAAATATTAACGAATTATTTATTTACAGGTTGTGAGGCTGTTTCATCGATTGGAAACAACTCTGGACTCCAAGGATCATTATACGGAAGTATTCGACTGACGTGAACGACTTCTTGTTTGCTGTTCTTATGTTCCCCTCTTTGGATCAGGTAATTGACCTCACTTATTTTTTCTTTTATATAGTAGGGACCGAACCATCGTAGGAGGAGCTTTTCGCTTCTTCCTATTTTTCTAATTGGTGTAAATACTTTCACTTGGTCCCCTTTTGTATATTCTATTACCCTGTGCTTCGAGTCGTATCGTTCTTTATCTTTTATTTGTTTTTTCTATATGCCTTGTATCGCCAAATTCCTTACTGCCAGCGCACGGTCTCTAATTTGTAAGGCATCCAGGTTTGTGGATGGGGTCATTAAATTTGCTTCAGATGGGAGGGTTGGCTCCCTTCCATATACTAGCATAAAGGGGGAAAATTTTGTACTGTCCTGTTTTGCTGTATTGTAAGCAAATGTAACGAGACTGAGGTATTCATCCCAGTCTGTATGTTCTGTATTAGTATACATTGCCAGCATATTGGCTAACGTTTTGTTTAACCTTTCGGTTAAACCATTTGTAGCCGGATGGTATGCCGTTGAGAACTGACTTACCGTTCCCATCATTTTTATAAGTTCGGTAACCATTTCTGATCTAAAGTTTGTTCCTTCATCACTAAGCAAGAAACGAGGACTCCCGTGTCTACATATCAGTGAATTCATTATGAATTTTGCTACCTGGCTAGCTTTTGCGTGTGGTAGTGCCATTGTTTCGGCCCACCTTGTAGCGTAATCTGTAGCAACTATGATGACTGTTTTACCATTTCGACTTTTGCGAAATGGCCCCAGTATATCAATGCCAACTCTTTCGAAAGGAACTCCGACTGGAATTGGTTGTAACGTTCCTACTGGTTTTTTGTTTTCCTCTCCTTTTCTGGCTTTGACGTATCGTTCCACGTCTTTTTGTAAAGTGGTCCAATAATACCTAGCTTTTATTTTGGCTAGTGATTTTGCGATTCCCAGATGGCCTGCTGTAGGTTCATTGTGGTTTGAGAATAAAATCTCTCCTATTAGGTGTCTTGGGATCACAAGGAGGTTTTGTAGACCTTCCGGACTATTATTTGATTTATATAGTACGTTGTTGATTAGCCTAAAACTTTTTGCTCTTCGACTTATGCCTATCGACGATGTACTTGGATCTAGAATAGCGTTTTTTATTTACATAATTTCAGAGTCCTTTACTTGTTCCTGCTCGAAATCATCTGATTCTAGAAGAAATATTGGGATAGGGTTATTTTCTTCTATATCTTTATCTGTGGGTTTTAGCACTGGGTTTCGTGACAAGCAATCCGCGTCCTTATTTGAACTACCGCTTTTGTGTTTGATTACATAATCAAATTCGGACAGTTTAATACTCCATCGAGCCAGTCTGCCCGTTGGGTCTTTTAAAGTTCGTAACCAACATAAAGCGTGGTGGTCTGTTAATATGGTTATTGGTTTGCCGTAGACTAGATGTCTTAAGTACCCTAGTGCCCAAATTACCGCGAGACCTTCGAGTTCTGTTATGTTATAATTTTGTTCAGCTTTCGAAAGGCTTCGACTTATGTAACTTATAGGGTGTTTTTGTTTGTCTTGCCCCTCTTGTAGCAGGATTGCTCCAATACCTATTTTAGAGGCGTCGACTCTAAGTTCGCACTCTGCATTAGGATTATAGTGTTGTAATACGGGTGCTGTTAGCAATTTTTCTTTAAGGGATTCGAATGCCTTTTGTTGGGGTTCGCCCCAAGAAAAGTTGATGCTCTTCTTTGTGAGCAGATGTAGTGGTCTTGCCATGACTGAAAAATTTTGTATAAATTTTCTGTAGTAATTGCATAGTCCCACGAAACTTTGAATTTGTTTTACAGGTTTTGGTTCAGGGAACCTTTTTATTGCTACTAACTTTGTGTCATCGACTGCTAGTCCATTTTCGTTGACTGTATATCCCAGAATGTTAATACTAGTTTGAGCAAATATACATTTGCTTGGCTTCAAGGTTAAATTTGCTTCACGTAGCCTCTTAAACACCTTTTCTACTTTTTCCATGTGTTCTTCCCTGGTTTTTGAAAAAATTATTATATCATCTAAATATATAAGTATTTCTTTCCATTTCATGCCTTGAAATACTTGATCTGCAAGAGACTGGAAAGTAGCTGGTGCACAAGTTAATCCGAAAGGAAGGACGTTACATTCGTATTGGCCATGTCCTTGGGCCACAAATGATGTATATTTTTTCGATGATTCTTCCATCGGTATTTGCCAAAAGCCGCTAAACATATCTAGGGTACTAAAATATTTAGCTCCGTTTAAGTATGTTAGTATGTCGTCTATTTGGGGTATTGGGTAATTATTTTTCTTTGTCGCATCATTGAGTTTGCGATAATCTACACAAAATCGGACCTTATTGTTCTTCTTGATTAGCACTATGGGGCTCGCCCAAGGTGAGTGACTTGGACGAATAATTTCATGATCCAACATTTCTTGGATTTGTTCGTCTATTAAGTCCCTTTCTTTTTGAGATACCCTGTAGGCCCGGCTTTTTATTTGGGAAGCGTTTTCGAGTTCAATTTTGTGCTCTGTCAGGTGTGTTCGCCCCATGGTGGACATATTTTTTGAAAAAACATCGGGGTATTTTGTCACTAACTTCCCCAATTGAGACTTGAATTTATCGTCATCTATGTGAGATAAATTGAAATCTTCAAGTGATATTTTATCTTCCTTTTCCTCTCGGACGACGAGAGACCATCTATCATTAAGTAGGTCCGTTCTGTATTGAAGGAACCCTATAGTGCAATTTTTATATATTTTTCTTGGTAAATTTGTGCAATTTACAATTGTTATTTTATTTTGATCTGTTATTTTGTTTGATTTTACTAATAGGCCCCTCTGAACCATGTTTTTATAATTGTACTCAAAATCGTACACGGATGGGTTTATGTTTTCTGGTTCTGATGTTATATGGATCTGAGTCTCACTGTTGGGAAGGCAAATATAGTCGGTGACTGACCTAATTTTATTACAAGTAAGGGTTTTGAAATATAATCGCAAGTTAGGGGATTTGTTTCTTCTAAGCAAAATTTGATACATTTCTTTGTAAGAAATGTCACTTTTTGGTGTGGGTTCTACCACGCTGAGGCTATTTTCAGGGCCATTATATGAATTAGGGTGTAACTTTGTATTATATTTTTTGTTATTTAAATGAAGACACATATGATTGTTTTTTAAGTCAATCGTGGCTTCGAGTCTGTATAAAGTCTTTATACCGATAATTAGTGCGGCTGGGAGATTTTCGACCACCGCTGCTGAGCACGATGTAATAAGTTCTCCAATTTGTATGTTGGTTAGGGCTTGGCCTACTGTCGACACTCTCATGTTTCCTACCGCTAGTAGGTTTTTTATCGTCTGAGTGTCGATGTTTTTAGCAAAGTCTTTTCTTATTATATCTTGCTCTGACCCCGTGTCTATTATTATATTTGTAAGTACCCCGTTGACTTTGGCACTAGTTGTCAGTACCTTGTACTGGATACTCTGTGGCCCCCTTGTTGAGAGGACATTTGGGGTATTTTTTGGCCTGAAGAAACAGACACTGCCAAAGTGACCCGGTTTTTTACATATATGGCATATCGGTCTACCGTCTCTCGTGCGAGTCGTTGGCACAAAAGGGGTTGTTGGCACGTGCGCTTGATTTTGTTGAGATTGTTGTCTCGGCACGTGTTGTTGTGGTTTATTTGTGGAGTATCTATTTGGTCGTGTGTAATTAAGTCGAGGCATATTGGTTAAAATGAAATGGGGGTCGATAAAAATTTGGGCTAGGTCCGTTAAAAGGGGGAAAACCTTGTTGGGGGAAATAATTTTGCCCCTGATCTTGGTTTTGCCCTTGTCCATTTTTAGGACGATTATTATTTTTTGTAAAATTACCCTGTTCGTTTACCCCTGTCTGTGTGTATAGGGTCATATTTTCTTCTTTATTAGCCATGGTTTTGGCTGTTGAAGGGGTAGTGAGACTCGAGCCTGCTTTATTGTTGTCCATAATATCTTGTAGGCTGATGACAATATCTTTGAATTGTCCCATACTCATATTGTTTGACCTGAGAAGTCTATAAGGAGTGTAGAGTTCTGGGTCGAGACCATTTTCAAAATATTTTCTGAGCCCTTCGACACTCATTTTTGGGTCAAACTCATAATAAAGTGTTTTCAAATCGTAAAAATAAGATTTTACTGATTCTCCCTTCTTTTGCTTTCTGCTGAGCAGGCGCGTTTCTATATTTCGGTGGGAGTCTCTTCGTCGAATTCCTCTAGTAGGTCGTTTTTGACCTCGGACCACTTTTTTGTCTCATTTTCCGGTTTATCTTTATATAAAGTAAACCATATATTTGCTGCGCCTTCTAGGAATGATCCTAGATAACTAATTTTTAAGCTATTGTCCCAAACATTTGCTATAGCAGTTTTTTCGTAACTTGCTATAAATGAAGTGACATTACCGGAGCAGGGGTTGAAAATTGGTGGTGAGATAAATTGTGGGGTGGCTGGTTTGTGGTGGTTGCTAAAAGCCTCCGAGAGAGTTGTGTTAGCCATGTTTTGTTTGTTGTTTTGTTGAATTGGGTTATTAGTTTTTGCAACTGGCTTTGATGCCGTTAGGGGAATAACCGTTGTTGTTCCGATGCTGTCTGAACCCGTAGGTTGCGTAATATTCACCGTATTATCCTCTATAGAGTTTTTGTCACTAACAGTGGGACTCTGTGGTAAATCTGAGTTCCCACTACTTGTTAGTGGTGTTTTTTGTGTAACGCTTCCTTCGTCCAGTATAAAGGACCCTTCTCCTGTAGGAGATCTTGGAGTCTTTTTGGATGTTTGAAATCCTGCTCCGGGAAGCTCTGTACTATTTAGCTGAGGTTCGAAACCGTCCACTAATTGAAGCTCTAGGTGTAGCTTTTTTGTTTTATCCCTCGTTAGTGGCATTAACTATTTTTATATATTATTTACTGATTATGTTTTTGTTTTTCCCTTGCAGGTTTCGAGTTGATACTACTCAATGTCTGCGAGGGGGGATAGAGTGAGAAACAGTAATTCATAACTTTAATCGTAACCTGCTTAATGATGGTAGAAATACACGATTCAATTCTTCAACCGGTGAATCATCTGCAATAGATCTAACTATTTGTGATCCTCAGTTATCTCCTTCTCTTTCTTGGGATGTCCTTCCTTACCTTTATAGCAGCGATCATTTTCCTATAGTAGTAACGAATCTTACACAGCCGTATACTGAATCAAATGTCACCAAATGGCGAATAAAAGACGCTGATTGGGACAATTACTCGACACTAATATCAGAGAATGTTTCTTTGCAATATGATTTCAACTGCAAAGACTCAATTGATTTAAAAATCCAAAAATTTTCTGAAATGATAATAAATGTGGCAGAAAAAACCGTGGGAAGATTTTATTTTAATAACTCTCGACCAGCAGTTCCGTGGTGGAATCCTGAATGTGAAACAGCAATCAAGGAGTATAAAAGAGCATTTAACAGATTTAAAAGAAATAAAACCGTCGAAATGCAATTAGAATATAAAAGATTACGAGCAAGAGCTAGATATATATTAAAACGAAGCAAACTATAATCATGGAAAAAGTTCGTATCCGACTTAAATACGTCTACCCCTTCTAGCACAGTATGGAAAATGGCCAGAAAACTGTCAGGAAAAAATGCATACAGTTCAATTAATTATATTGAAGATAATGATGTTGTTCACTCAACAAAAAAAGACATTGCCGATAATTTAGCTAACCATTTTCAACAATCTTCAAGCAACGAATATCTAACTAATGACTTTCAAAGAAGAAAAGCTAATGAAGAATACAACCACATTCAATTTGAAAACAATGATAACTCACCATTAAATGTCCCACTCAACATGAACGAACTAGAAACCACTCTAGAAGACACAAAAAATTCAAGCCCTGGGCCAGACGACATACCCGTCATTTTCCTTAAAAAACTTCCGTTAATAGCAAAGCAATCACTCCTTAAATTATACAATTCTGTATGGCTCAAACATGAATTTCCTGAAATCTGGTGCTCATCTATAATTATCCCTATCCATAAACAAGGTAAACCAAAATCCATTTCTGATTCCTACAGACCCATTTCCCTGACCTGTACAATGTGTAAAATTCTTGAAAAAATGATAAGCAATAGATTAATGTGGTTCCTGGAACAACAAAAATTATTTATACCTCAAAAAAGCGGCTTCCGTATACAAAGTTCAACCCTAGACAACCTAATAGCAATAGAGTCAGAGATAAATGAAGCATTCGCATCTCAACAAACATGCATAGCTATATTCTTCGACATAAGTAAAGAATATGTACGGTTTGGCGGTATGACGTTCTAAAAACTTTGCAACAATGGTCGATTAATGGTAACATTTCCAAATTCATCCAGAATTTCCTTAATCGGCGTGTATTCCAAGTCCGAGTTGATGGAACATTATCAACTCTAAGAGAACAAGTAAATGGTATTCCACAAGGCTCTAATTTAAGTGTAATTCTTTTTCTAATAGCCATCAATAAAATCATTCAATACGGTAAAAACCCAGTGAAGGCAAGACTATATGCTGATGATCTTGTCTTTTTTATTAGTGGGAAAAAATCAATAGAATACATTACCTTCTCCAAGAAGCTCTAAATAACATCGAAACATGGTCTCAACAAAGTGGCTTACGATTTTCGAAAACAAAAACCAAGGCAATTATATTTTCAAAAAATATATAAACCATTTACCTCCGTTTATGCTCTATGGCCAACCAATTAGATACGAAGCAACATCAGATTCCTTGGTATGGTTTTAGACCAAAACCTCTCGTGGGAGCCTCACATCCAATCTCTTCGGTTAAAGTGCCAATCAGGATTAAACCTAATGAAATCAGTAGCTCATAGATCCTGGGGAGCTGATTACAACACTTTAATGAACTTATACAGAACATTAATCAGATCTAAAATTGATTATGGTAGCATTGTTTATAACTCTGCAGGGAAAAAAGCGCTAGACCAATTAGACATAGTACATAACAGTGGAATCAGAATCGCCCTAGGAGCCTTTTATACTAGCCCCAGAGAAAGCCTGTATGTCGAAGCCGGGGAACCGCCATTGAGACTTCGCAGAGAATATCTCACTTTAGCTTTTGCAGCTACTATACTACCTAACCCAGAAAATCCCGTACATCATTATGTCTTCGCTCATAGATTTACAGACCTATACAATACGAGAAAAATAATCAGTCTTCCTTTTTACCACAGATTGAGCCAATATTCAAAACACCTTCATTTTACCTTTCCAACTACCTACATTAATCCCGGAAATAATAACCTACCTCCCTACTTCTCTTTTAAACTCCCAATAACGACTTCCATATATACAGCTGAATTAACTGCCATACTTTTTGCCCTTAAACATATCAGCCTGAAAAATAATCACAAATATTTAATCATAACCGATTCTCTTAGTGCCATCCTAGGCATGAAACAAGTCTACCAATCCCACCCAACACTTTCGTGTATAAAAAAGGAATTGCACGACATTCAACAAAAAGGTACTTACTTAGAGTTCCTATGGGTGCCATCACACATAGGAATATGTGAGAACGAAAAAGCCGACGCACTCGCAAAAGCAGCAATCTCAAGCCCTGAAGCTACAATCATCGAGGAAACGATCCATCTGGACTTAAAACCGTACCTGAAACGTTTAGTGCACAGTCAGAATGGAATCGGTCCAATTCTAAATTAGCGTTAGTGAAAAAATCAGTGCTACCTTGGAAATTAGTGCCAGCCAAACGCCGAAACCAAGTGATCCTATCGCGGCTGCGCATAGGTCATACACTTTTAACTCACCAACACCTACTGTGCGGGAAACAGGAACCAGTATGTTACGCGTGACTGTGCAGTTACCATTGGACACATTTTACTAGAATGCACTCTCTACACGTTAGAACGAAATAGATATCACCTAGAAGACAATCTAAAAGCAATCCTCCAAAACAACCATGATAATAATAACATAATAAACTTTTTAATTCATTCTCAACTAATAAATAACATCTAGAAAATAAGTGTGAACAATAATAAGTGTAATATACAACACAATGCTAATAACCCTCTGTGGTTGAAGCAGTAAATTTAAATAAAAAAAAAAAATTATAAATTACCAGATTTCGTGGTCTCTGTTTTTGAAATAGAATATAAAACATTAACATGAAATACATGAATTTTAGATCAAAATAGGAAATATAAAATAATTAAAATGAATTAAATTCTACGACAATCTGTAAAAACAAATTAAAAAAATAGGTTCTCTTTCTGTAAAACGAGACACTGACATCAGATAATTCTACCATCATTCACCATAAATTCTATTCACCCTGGGATCAAATTTATTATTGAATTCGAAATAGACTCAAAACTTCCCTTTCTAGATTTATTAGTTCACAAAAATCTTTCTACCAATCATTTTGACTTTGAAATATACCGCAAACCCACTACTACTGATTGATTAATTGACTTTCATTCTAATCACCCTTTCAGCCATAAAATAGCTTCTTTTAACTCTTTCTTCCACAGGGCCTTTTCTATTCCCCTTTATGATTCAGCATTTAATCAATAAATTAATATAATCAAACAATTAGTGATCAACAATAATTTTCCATTAGATATTATTCAAAAAATTTATTTCAAATTCTTTTACAAACAAATTAACTTATAATGTTCATCTATTTCTGCGACTCCTTTCTTGTGTTCTATTCCTTACTTAGGTAACATTTCCTATTGCATTTCTAAAATTTCCGGAAACATGATATTCAGATAGCGTTTAAACCCACTTTCTCCTTATCTACTTCCTTAGTCAATTCAAAAGATCTAGTTCCCTTCTTACATAAATCAGGTGTTTACCGTATTTCTTGTTCCGATTGTAATGCTATGTATATCGGTGAAACTGGTCGTAGATTAGAAACTCGCATAAAAGAACATCTGAAACATGTTGATAATTTTTGGCTAACACTACCTTTGCCAACCATATTTTAGATACCACACTCCCGTACCAATTACACTGTTTCTTTACTCCACAGTCGCAACAAAAGTTTCAAGCTTAATCTTCTTGAAATGTTAGAAATTAAAAAAGCTATTTCTGATTCCAATTCTGTTTAAATGAACAATTACATCCGTCTGATAGTTATTTATTTTTAAAGTTACAATTTTGACCTACTAATTTAATAATTTCAGTCATTTCGTTAGATAGGTTATGTTTTTTTTCTCTCTTTTACCTGCTCCCTTTTACCTTGCCTGTTTCTGATATCTAGTCTTCTTTTTTTTCTCAGGACCTTTACTGGGTAGTCTACTTTTAAATGTCAATTGTCATTCTTGGCTTTTCACTTTTTAGTCAGCCTTTAATGCATGGTTCTTATTACGCAGCATTTTTTAATTTGTTAACTACTTCTAATTTTTAAGTTCATCAGGGATGCACTTCGATTGTATCTTACTCAAAGGGCTTTTAAATAACTCATATGGAGTTAATTTTTTTTTAATTTTTCCCGTAATTTTGGTTTGTGTTAATATATACAAATAATTTTTTTCCACAATGTAACTCGTCGCAATCATATTTTATAATTTTTTAAAATTTATCAACGCTTTGGATCCAATTTGTAAGTTAGAATATTACATAAATTTTTTAATGTCTCTTCAGATTGTCAATTTTTTTATAGGCCTGATGATGGTCGTGTAGACCGAAACATGTCGCTATTTGACTTTTAGACGTTAAAGTCACTATTAAATTATTTGTGGTATGACTTCGAGTTATTTTATTCTTTATTTAGGAATGAGGCTGAAGTTAGAAACTATAATGGCCGTGATTATAGCAACTGCTGTATTACACAACATCGCTATAGAAACCAATGAAATCTTTCCCAATGAGTGGTATGAAAACCTAGAGGACATTGTCCCATTAGAAAATGAAGACAATCAAAATATTGCTGAAATTGCTATGGCAGGAAATAAAGCTCAGCAATTAATCATCACAGAACATTTTTCTAATTTATATTTTTTTTTAAGTGAGAATTGTTAAAAATTGTTGTGGATTTTTGGAATAAACTTTTTCCTTTCAATATTCTTAACAACATAATTCAAATTAATCATTATTTTTCTAATTATTTTCTATTGCTTATAATATTTATTATTCTTTCATGTTTTATGTTTTTTAATTTTACTTATACTTATTTGTACTAATGATTTCTTTGTTTATTAAATTTTGTTTTTTTAGTATTTTCTTGCCTTTGTATTATTTTGTCTGTTTCATAAATTTTTGTCATTTCTTTTTGATGACAATTTCTCTCATTTTATTCAAATTCCCTTTGATTTAAAATATAAGATAATTTACACAAAAAAAGATTGATAAACTTATAATAATTAATGAATAACAAATGTTACTTAAACAATAAATACAATACAAAAAACAGTATAAACCTAAGTTAAATTAAAAAAAAAGAATATTATACGTTACTTAAAAAAAAGTAATAAATCTAACTTAAATTAAGAAAAAAAAAACAATTATAATACTATTACCTACTTAAAACAATAACATATCTAACTTAAATTTAAAAAAGTAATTACAATACATTACTTAAAAAAAAAACAACAGTAAACCTAAGTTCAATTAAAAAGAGAGAATATTATACGTTACTTAAAAAAAAGTAATAAATACAATACATTACTTAAAAAAAAACAAAAACAAACCTAATTTAAATTAAAAAAAAATATACATTACTTAAAAAACAATAATAAATCTAACTTAAATTAAGAAAAAAACAATTAAACGACATTACTTCTAACTGCCGTATTCACCAACAAAAGTTACCTCTCTATCAGAGGGTTAAGTCGCTTATCAGTCAGTTAAAATATTTTTTTGTATTCATCAACCATATTTTGCGGTTAGCAGAGTTAAAGTTAACAGCTAGAATTTGGTCAGTTAACGAACTTAACTTACTGTTACCGATTGAAATATATGTGCATGCGTTAAGGATGACATGATAATTGTCATTTATTAATAATTATTTTATTTATTCCTTTCTCCATGATTATTTGTATTTGTTTTTTATTTGTTTTACAGTCTTGTTAAAGTTTAAAATAGTTAAAGACAAATATCGAAAGAATAGACTCATAATTTATTATGGTTTTCATCAGAAAGTGAAGATTATATTCCACGGCGACCGAGAGTTGTAAAACCACGAATTAATCTTTTTGAACTAGAAGACAATGAATTTAAAAAAAGGTTTAGATTAAATAAAGATACTGTGCGAAGACTTATTGAATTAGTGCAAATAGAAGAACCACCGAACAATAAAAACCAGCCGATATCAAAAACAAACCAGGTTTTAATTTGTTTGAGGTTCTATGCTACTGGAAGTTTTCAAATTAATGTTGGTGACCACTTTAATGTTTCCCAGCTAACAATATCAAGACTTGTGGGCAAAGAAACAAGATGTATAGCAGCATTGTGTCCACAATTTGTTAAAATGCCCATGACAGACGAAGAAAAAAGGGAAACTATTTTAGATTTTTTTAATATTGGAGGAATGCCAGGAATAATTGAAGCTCTGGATTGCTTCCATATTAAAATACAATCGTGTTACCCTCTTTTGTCGTTGACTATAATTGTTAAAATTCAGCTAGCTCAATTTTAAATTTAATTTGCTCCGGAGAGTGGGTGGATTCAAAAAAAATCAATGTAATCTCCACGAATAGAGGGTATAAGTCTCAGTATATCCAAGGAAAAGATGCAAATAAGGAAATTCCATATAAGTTTATTGTTAGCTACACCTTTTTTTTAAGTTTAATCCTTTAAAACTTTTGGTAAAAAAAAACAATATATATAAGTATAACGCATTAACCCCCCAATTGGTACCAATTAGTTCACAACTTATCAAATGTATGCTTATAATAATTCTAGAATAATATCTTGGGTGGATGTAGCCAAAGTATATCCCCAAAACCAAGGTAAATGGAAAGCTCTTACTTGATTTCCGAAGTGTTCGTGTATATCTATGAAATTATGGTGGCGTTCATCCACGTAGGTTCCCAGCAATCCTCTGGTGGTAGGAGTAAACTATATGAGGATGATTGTTGGTAACCACTTAGGTGTCTCTAGGACCAAGGCGAAGAGCCACTAAAAGTGTTGATCGATGCGGGAGTCGTTTGAAGACGATCAGGACCAATAAGGAAGATATCAACCAGAGAAACAAACAACTAAGTATGCAGGTAAGTAAGTAAGAAAGTAAGGCCTAAAGAAAACAATAAGAAAAGTTAATTTACTTCCAGGATGAATAAAATGATGACTTACCGGAGATCTCGTGTGGCCTTAAAGATATATTATATTCCCACAAAATCCACAAATAGGTGAATAATTCTCTTGAATATTCGTTTAGGGCGAATCTAAGTTGAATAATATATTTTTTTGTTCTTTTCTAGGCTTAGAAAATCCGAAAATTCGTAATTTTAAGGAAGGCACATGTTCCATCAAAAGCCACAAAAAAAGGATAGATAAAGGTCAAAAGAGATAAGTCAAAATTTTAAAATTAAAGGACTTTAGTGTTACTGGTTAGTTAGCTAGTAGATTTTTGGCCATAAAGCAAGAGAAGAACCAGACTAGGTGACAACCTGAAGAATGACTTCTAATTGTAAATAAACAAATGAAGGTTAACTATTAAAATAAAGGTATTTAAACAACTTAATTAATAAATGAATGTGTTTTAGATCCAAATGGTTTAAGGCAGGCTATTACTTTTAATTAATATAAATGAATTTAAAAAAATGTCAAAAGAAAATAGTTAATACAAAAATTGAAACCGTAACAATCGCCTGGAGGAAATGTTCCAGAAGTTTACAAGAATAGAAAATGTTGGTTTAGAATCAATATGCAAGTTGTTTGTGATGCTAACCTTAAAATCAATGATATAGTAGCTCGATGGCCGGGATCTGTTCATGATTCAACGATTTTTAACGATTCGCTCATAAGAAGACGGTTTCAGACTAAGGTTATGCGCAAGGTTTATTTAGCAACTCCACAGACTCTACCGGAGCAGCGTTATAACAGAGCTCAAATTTTAACCAGAAATCCAGTGGAACGGTTATTTTGTATCTGGAAAAGAAGATTTCCCTGCTTATCAATAGGGATGAGAGTTGATAAAGAGCTGTAGGCCCCATAATAGTTGCAGTAGCTGTTTTACATAACCTGTGTTTAGAAGAAAGGGACATTATTGACGAACATATGATTGAAGAATATGGTTTTCATGATATTGGAATTGCCCCTTACAATACCTTTTCATCGGCACTATGCTGTTTAGCAAGCTTTTCCATCTGCTCAAACAGGCTTTTTAATTGTGTGCCTGTTCTGAGACCATTCGTTTGACTAGCATTGAATTCCCAGGCCCACTTTTCCCAGCATTCCTGCTTTTATTTATTAAAAACTGCGTTGGTTTTTTTGTTTTCTAAAAATTTTATATATTTTTTTATAACTAAATTTGAAACTAGGTAAGTGAATCATTCAAAAATAATAATAAAAACGAAGTTAGCGTCAAGTTGTTACCAACATAAAAACCCGTTACTTTTTATTAACTTACTGTTAATAAACAGAAGCATTATATTTCATGGTGATTACGGAAAGTGACTAACAGATAAATAAGTCTTTACTCACCGTTAGCTATCAGAGAGTTGTTGTAAAAATGGTGAATACGGCCGTAAGTCGCTGACTTTTTAATTCTATGTCTAAATCTAAAATTAGTTGTTTCCGCTGGTGCTCCCCTTCTTCTCTTCTGTTTTGTTATTTTTTATACTTACTTTCTTCATCTATTAATTGTGTTTTTTTTTATATAGTATTCTTCTTTGGCAATTGCCAGTGGGCTTATTGTTGTGGGTCGCAGTTTTCTATTAATTGGCTCTTGTAAATTTTTTGAAGTGTATTTACCCCACTTATTCTTAAAAATCTGTTGTAAACAAGAACATTATATTAACAATTGCTTTGTACCTAATAATTAAAATACATACTTTTTTTTGATGTCTCCTCCTGGCAGATAGGAGGACCACTGTTTACAACTTCTTCCTAAAATAAAAAATATACAATGCTGAGACAACATACTACTTTTTTTCTGCCATTTACCTGCAAAATTGACTGAGAGGTATCCGTTTCAATATCCTCTGATTCCCAAGCCATTCTTTTACTTGTACTTGCTTCACCCATGTTCATGTCCCACATTACCTGAAAAATGTTTAAATTTTACAATAACTGCTTTTGACTACATTTACATGTTGTTTTGTATATATAATATATTAATTCTTAAGGCTGGTATGCATACATACTTGTACATCTTCAACATAATTAATAATTTAATAGTCTTAGTTCATCACTTTTTGAGAAGGCAGAACTTCTCTTCCTTTGACCTCCACTTTCATTTAAATCGCACATCTCAACGCAAACCTCTTATCTTTTCCTAATTTTTACACAAGGTACAAAATCACTCTTACTAAATACACGTGTTGAACTTACAAAATGAGCAGAAAAATTAGGTTAGGTTACGTAGAATTTCAAAAATTCTTCTCAAACCGGCCGCGACCTAACTTTACGTTTAGTATTTCAGGTTCGCCAACATACAAATATGTAATCAATATACGTACATTCTACATTTTGTTTTGGTTATATGTACGTACATATTCGTACGTCTTAATGACCTACTTAAAAAATAATTTGTGACTATTTTTGGATGTCTAATATAACAGTTAGATGAATCTCTGAGAAGTTAACTAAACATTTTTTTTTCAAAATTTATCAAATTGTTGAATATCATAATATATGTCATAATAATTTACCTTTATACTTATGTTCTGATATTCATCAACATTTTGATGGATTTAGAAAGTGTGAATAGTATCTACCAAAGATCCATCAAACTTTTATATTGGATATCTTAAATAGCTGGATTATCTTTTTCAAGTTATAATGTTGGAATAATAAATAAAAATGCATGTAATCCAAAAATAAAATGTATACTCTTAAAAAAATAAAAGTATGAATAAAACATTAAAAGAGCAAACCAAAAATAAAACAATATTCTTTAAATTCAAACTATGCCATTTTTTACAAACCAACGACTGGAAAAAACGGGAAAAAAGTTTAAAAACAAAAAATGTTCACATATTCTGATCAGTTCCTTTTTTTTAATAAATTTTACACGGTCTGTGGATCTTCGTAACCATGAAGAAATACTCTCTTTTATAGCTTTTTGATCTCCCTTCTCAAGTCGAAGTGCTGCTTCTAAAATTTATTATATAAATTAATATCAAAAAAATCTGATCAAATAAATGTAAAAATCACCTTAAAAAGATCAAAAAAAGGAAATATCACAAGTCCGTATACTTTATTTTCAGTGTCTACACTTATTGGTTATCTACACTGTCTGGCTACTCACTCGTTCACTCTAAATGCGGGAGGGAAAACGTGAAGAAATGTGGGAAAATCAAAATTAACCCGCCTGAATCATATTTACTCACTTCCATAGACAATTATCTCACTTCACTATTATATTTGTCGCAAAAACAATAAAGAGAGTAGATGGTAGAAATTAGCGGCATCTGAAAGCAAAAAAAGTTTGGTTATAGGTTCTTCTTTTTTATTTCTTATTCTTCTTCTTTATGTCTTATTCTTTTTTCATCAAAACTAATGTCTGCACTTGTTCTTATATGACTCACCATTTACAAACGTTTTGTTTAATAATTGAATATTTCTATTTGGAATCGCAAATGTTACGTTTGCTAGTATAAAATTTTTGTCTTTTCACTTCAAAATCTTAAAAGATGGCAGTGCATTCTTTTACATACCGAAGAGGGCATAAAATGTACGTACATAATATGTATATCTAAAACGTACATAATACGTACAGAAATTTACATCTTACAGACGTACATTTTAGAGTCATGTACATAACTCAGCCGAAATGACGTAAAAAGTACGTACATGAAACGTATGGTGTTTACTGGGCAGATGTATCAGAATCATTATATATGATGGGTTTTGTAATAATTTTAGAATTTCTTTAATATCAATTCACCTTTGATTTTTTAAGATTGAAATAAATGATCGTTATGGCGAAAATAGTACGTTGGAGTTTGAGAGCAATGAGCCAATTGCTGGTCGTTCCAAATGCAAACCTTCTGAAGTAATAGATAACAATCTGTTTATAATAAATTACTCTAACTTTATTGTTTTAGGAAAGTAGGATATGGGACACTCGGGCATGGGAAAATTTCCTGTCTCAATAGCATTGTAAGACGCCCCCTTTCCAACATGGCGGCATGTGGCATACTTTAAATATTAGGATAAAAAATGGCTGCGGACTAAAAATATAGTACCCTACATAACTCTTAAGATGTAGTACTGCCGCAAACAAACAGATGGCGCTACTAGCTATCTTTTTATAGCCATTTTTAATCCTCAATATAATATATCTTCGTAATTAATGGACCGATGTGGGTGCGTCAAACGGCATTATATTTCAAATATAACGTAAAATAATTACATGCCAAAAAATACTTTGCAGAAGAAACGTCAAAAGGACCTTGGCCTATATCTCCCTTACTATTGGTCCGATTTAAACTCGGGAAACGGAAGTGTATTTTAAATGTGACGTATAATAAATACGTAAAGGAAAAACATGCGCAGTACGAAAGCCAAAGGGGCCTTGGCTTATATCTCCGTTACTATTGGTCCGATTTAAACGCGGGAAACGGCAGTGTTTTTAAATGTGACGTATAATAAATACGTAAAGAAAAAACATGCTCAGTATGAAAACCAAAAGGACCGTAGTAAATATCTCCGTTACTATTGGTCCGATTTAAACGCGGGAAACTGCCGTCTAATTGAAATCTACCATATACCCTAATAGCACAGAGACGTTTAAAAAACATCTTAAAAACGTACACGACCGACTATCGGGACGTTTTAAAAAGGTTCGTTAAAGTACCCGAGAACGTTTATAAGACGTGTTTCTATAGTGCAAATGTCACAACTTCTCACGTCACATAGACGTCGAAAAAAGACGTTTCAAAAACGTTTCAAAACGGACTAAATAAATGGTTCGACAAAAGACGTTTTTTGGACGTCTTTTAAAACGTCCACTGGACGTCCTTTAAAGTACCCAAGAACGTTTCTAAGACGTTTTTCTATAGTACAAATGTCACAACTTCTTACGTCACATAGACGTCGAAAAAAGACGTTTTAAAAACGTTTCAAATTGGACCAAATAAATGGTTCGACAAAAGACGTTTTTTTGGACGTCTTTTAAAACGTCCACTGGACGTTTTTCTATAGTGCAAATGTCACATAGACATCGAAAAAATACGTTTTAAAAACGGACTAAATAAATAGTTCGACAAGACGTTCATACAAGCAAAAAAAATTATATATATTTATTAAAAAATATTGAAACTTACAATCTTTCTTCATTTCTATAACTAAAAGTATAGTTGATTGCACATAAACAAGTTATTATTATTTTAAAAGTGTTTTATTAAATGAAGAAAAACTAAAATTAAAAAACAAAAATATTCATTTTTGAAGGATCAAAATTTTTAACAAAAATAAAATTATATTATAACAACCCTACTTATATGCAACCAACAATACGCATGTGTGTTGTTAGTGTTGCCTATCTTGATAGACTTTTATTTAATTTACTTTCGGTGCGAAAACCAATGTTAGGTTATGATTCGCAATAACGTTTTCTTAGTTGTCACTTGCTTTTGTTCCACAGTTCTAATAAACCTTTTATTATTTTACTTAATTCTTTTAACAGCCAAAGAACCCCAAAAGTTTATAGTAAATAACATCTCGCTATAACTGGCGCCCCAACGTGCTGCTGTTTATAAGATTTTTGTAAATAAAATCGAAGACTTTTGTGAACTTTCGTGATTTCGACACTGTGTGTAGTTCGATTTTACCGGTTTTTGTTCAAAAAGTGAGTGAATCGTTATTCTGGACACTGTTTTCAGTTCCCTTTTCGAATTATACTAATTCTATTCACGCGTAGACACTGTTTTTCTCAGTTCTCAAGTGAAACAAGGATTCAATCAACGTGCAGACACTGTTTTGTCAGTTCTCAAGTGAAATACGTACTTTGTGCTTCGAAACAACGTAGTTTATGTTCTTAAGGTCTGGAAAAAGCACTGGAACGAAGTCTACAATCATGTCTGAAGCAGATACCTCTATTCAACAGGTAGTTATGACGCCTAAAATGCTGCAAAACCTAATTGCAAGTATTCAAACTGCAGGTTTAAATCAAGTACCACACAATGTAAGTACAAATTCTAATTTTTCTGCTTGTAAACATAATTTTACTGGTCGTAAAAACGAAGATGTTGAGGCATTTATTGATGCAATCACTGTTTACAAGGAATGTTTAAACATTTCGGACATTCACGCGTTAAAAGGACTTAGTATGCTCTTACACGATGCGGCTGCAACATGGTGGCAAGGAATAAAGTCATCTGTAACTAGTTTTACCGAAGCTCTTGATTGTTTAAGACACGCATATGGATTTCCTAAACCCGCTTATCATATTTATCGTGAACTTTTTTCTAAAGAACAGTGTGAAGAAAAAACAGACATTTTCATAAGCAAAGCTCGTTCATTATTGTCACGTTTAACCGGAGATTCCGTAATCTCAGAACATGCACAACTTGATATGGTTTTTGGATTACTAAATCCGCGTATTAAAGAAAAAGTGTCACGTGATAAAATAAATTCTTTTAAAGGACTTATCGAATTAGCTCGCGCTATTGAACAGACATTACCCGATCCCGTCGTTGCAAAAGCTAATCAACGCGTTTATCAAGCTTCAGTAGCTAAAAATGATAACAATACTACCAATACAAATCGCAAAAATAAAGTACAGTGCTCGTTTTGCAAAAATTTTGGTCACAATAAAGATGAATGTAGAAAATTCGCTTCCAGAACGCGCAGCGAACAGTCTAGTAATAATCTTAATAATAAACAAACAACTTTTGGAAATTCCAACGTTGCCAGCTCGTCTGAAATTTCGCAGATCTTCTGTTATGGTTGTAAAACCCCTGGTTACGTTAAATCCAATTGTCCTAATTGTTCTAAACAGTCTCAAATCAGTACATCATCTGAATTTCTGTGTACATCTGTACATAATTTTGACTCTTCTTGTCCGATGACTCCACAAATTCGTCCACTTGCACGAATTACTGTTCAAGGTCATCACGGTCATTCATTTCTTGATTCTGGTGCCCAATCATCGATTGCAGGTGCTATGCTCAGTGATATTCTCATAAAAGATAATATTTCCTATAAAAGTAAAGCCATGGTCATGACCCCAGCCGATGGTAAAACAAACCCAGTTAATGCACTAACATTTAATGTCAAAATCACATTACAAAATAGAGAACATTTTGTAACATTAATTTCAATTCCTGAACATGTTCAAAGTAGAACACTTCTTGGTTCTGATTTCTTGAAAGCAGCAAACATTGTCCTTGACATACCACATGATTGCTGGTATTATGGAGACACTCCAAACGATCGTTATTCTTTTGCCCCAGAACCAACTTCTCATTCGTCATGTGTTTTAAATTCGATTCATTTGGCTCAAATCGAATTAAGAGAAAATGAAGGTATCTCTCTCTCCTCTCCAGAAAAAGATGAACTAAATAATCTTCTTGATCACAGCCGTGATCTGTTCTCTCCTAATGATGAACCTACTCCTTTTGCCGAACATACAATCACGCTAACTGATAGTAATCCTATTGCTGTCCCGCCTTATCGTATGTCAGAAGTAAAGAAACAGCAACTCAAACTTGAAATCAATAACCTTTTGGAAAATGGTACAATTGAAGAGTGTGAATCTCCGTATGCTGCTCCGGTCGTCTTGGTTCCCAAAAAGGATGGAGGTATTCGACTGACAGTCGACTATAGAAAACTCAATGCCGTTACTCGTGCCTACAAATATCCGTTACCTAGGATAGATGATCTTCTACATTCTACCAAAGAAACATGTTATATGTCTACTCTCGATTTAAAGGCTGGATATCATCAAGTTTCCGTCCTTCCCGCAGATAGAGATAAAACTGCATTTATATGCCCTTTTGGTACATTCCGATATACACGTATGCCCTTTGGTTTGCGTAATGCACCCTCTACATTCCAACGTCTTATAGATAGATTTCGCTCTGGATTATCAGACATTGACATTCTAGCCTATTTAGATGACCTTATTGTTATTTCATCTACATTCCCTAATCACATTCAAGATTTGGAAAAAGTTTTCTTTCGTTTGAAAACCTTTAAGCTTCACCTTAATAGATCAAAGTGTACTTTTTGTTGTGGCTCAGTACTTTACCTTGGACACGTCATTTCACCTACTGGAATTCAACCAGATCCCAATAAAGTTGCCGCTATTGTAGATAGGCCTGCTCCTACCAATGTCAAACAACTTACTTCCTTTTTACAAACCTGCTCTTGGTTTAGACGTTTCATTGAAAATTTTGCTGATGTTAGCAAACCTTTATCTAGTCTTCTTAAAAAGAATTCTCAATGGATATGGGGTCCAAATCAATCCAAAGCTTTTGATCAACTTAAAATTCTTTTGTGCTCTAGTCCTATTTTGCGACAAGCTGATCCTAATCTTCCTTTTATTCTCAGAACAGATGCAAGTTCTTATGCATTGGGAGCTTGTTTACTCCAGGGGGAGAGATCAGAAGAGAGACCAATTGAATACGCTAGCCGACTCCTTACGGCTGCAGAACAAAACTATTGTACTACAGAGCTTGAAGCTCTTGCTGTCGTTTGGTCTGTCAATAAATTTCGTGGATACATAGAAGGATCCACCGTGATAGTTCAAAGTGATCATCAACCTCTAAAATATCTTATGTCATTGAAGTCACCGTCTGGTCGATTAGCCCGGTGGGCTTTAGCTCTTCAATCATTTGATTTAAAAGTAGATTACATTCCTGGTAGACTAAATGTCGTCGCTGACATGTTGTCAAGACCTCAGCTAGAAAATATTGACACTCAATATGTTGAAATCGATTTGCCTAGAACAACTTCTAGAGAAATCCGAGAGGAACAAATGGCCGATCCAGATCTTCAAAAAATCATTGAATCTTTCGAAAAATCCGACGACAACGACCTTGACTTTAAGCGTTGGTCTGAACGTGGTTATCTCATGATTCAAGGTGTGTTATTTAGGTATGTTCCTGACCTAGATAAAGAAGAAGCCCAACAAGTCGTTCCGAAAACTCAAATCCCTCGTATTCTTGCCGAATACCATGATTCTTCCTTAGCTGGACATTATGGTGCTGATAGGACACATCAGAGAATCGCAGACAAATATTATTGGCCTGGAATGCGTCGATTCATAACGGACTATGTATCCAAGTGTTTGGATTGTCAACGTTACAAAGCCAACAACTTGAAACCCGCTGGACAATTGCAAACTCCAGTACAATCTCAACGTTTCGAAGTATTGTCCATTGATCTATTTGGTCCACTTCCAGAAACGTCTGACGGTTTTAAATGGATATTTATTATAGAGGACACTACAAGTAGATGGATAGAGATATTTCCATTGAAGCTTGCTACTGCTGAAAACTGTGCCCGTTGTTTAGTAGATGAGGTAATCCTTCGGTATGGCTTACCTAGACGAGTCATTAGCGATAATGCTACACAGTTCGTTAGTGCTGTAATGCAGCAAGTTGCTCATTGCCTCGGATTTAAACAATCCCTTATTCCAGTTTACTGGCCTGCCGCGAATCCGGTAGAACGTAAAAATCGTGATTTAAAACCTCGATTAGCAATTTTGACAGGTGCCGACCACACGATGTGGAAAGACCAAATCCCCGCAGTTCGTTTCGCGATGAACTCTGTTCGGTCTCAAGCTACTGGTTATAGTGCCGCGTACCTCACGTTCGGTCGTGAATTGCGTACTCCCGACGATGTACATAAAGACTTACGTGCTATTATAAACAATGACAATTTTGTGCCTGAAATAACTCCATATCTGAAAACTCTCAGTAAAACTTTATATCAAGCTCGCGAACATAGTGAACTTCAACAAGATCGTGCGAAGATCTACGCTGATAAATCACGCCGCGACGGAGTGATATTTAAACTGAACGATAAAGTGCTCGTGGATGTTCATGCTTTAAGCAAAAGTAAAACTTCTTTTACTTCAAAGTTCGCTCCTCGTCGAGATGGACCTTATCAAGTAACCAAGGTGGTTACCCCAACAACTTACGAAGTATCGTCAGTGTCCAACCCGGATACTCCCATAGGCAAATACCATGTGTCTGCCCTGACACCGTTCCATGCGATGTCTGATGATGCCGATGATCCGCAACCAGTGTGTCCTGTACGGAAACGGGGACGCCCTCCAAAATTATCCTCTCAAGGATCCGACGACAGAGTGGATGCGCACGCATCTACTGCCACACAGCCTGAAGATACCTCTACAACGTCATCTCATGATTCCTGTAGAAGACGTTCAGCTGCTAAGCCCAAGTGCTCTTGTTGTGCTTAATCCATTTCACAATTATCTCTTTTGCTTCTACTTGAGAGACTCTGCGTGAAGCAAAGGGGGAGGTTATAACAACCCTACTTATATGCAACCAACAATACGCATGTGTGTTGTTAGTGTTGCCTATCTTGATAGACTTTTATTTAATTTACTTTCGGTGCGAAAACCAATGTTAGGTTATGATTCGCAATAACGTTTTCTTAGTTGTCACTTGCTTTTGTTCCACAGTTCTAATAAACCTTTTATTATTTTACTTAATTCTTTTAACAGCCAAAGAACCCCAAAAGTTTATAGTAAATAACATCCCGCTATAATATTCATTTTTAAAACTAATAATATCACACATAAACAAGTTATTTTAATAAACGAAGACTAAAAAAATGTTAATTTTTTTTTCATGTTTTAGCCGTTCTGGGGCCCTCTTTAAAAATGTTTTTAAACAATCTTCTATTTTTTTCTCTGTGCACTGACCACTGATATCAATCAGTTTAAAAGTAGAATCTAAAATACAAATGTTAATAGTATATTATTCAACGAGCATATAATGATGTCCATTATTCACGAGGGTGGCGTTTACGTCACGAGCGAAGCGAATGACGTAAACCACCTGTGTGAATAATAGCCATTATATGCGAGTAGAATACTATACTTTATCCATGACTATTAAATAATTTTGGCTTTTTTTTTTGTTAATTCTCCATTCCATAAACGCCTCATACGCAGATATATAATGTTTACAAGATTTTTCCGGTAATAAATGTAAACTGATAATTTTTGAGGTTTCTCTTATATCTGGAGGTGTAAAAGACATCTCATTTTCACTATCTGTCTCCATTTAAAGTATTTTTAATGAAATATTTTAAACTTTCAAACGTTTTGACGATTCAAATTAAAATTAATTTTGACAGCGCAGGCAGCGTTCTGACTTGACGTTTCATAGCCAGCTGTTTTTTTAAATTGTACATAAATCAGTTTAAGCTTTTCATGTTTGATCTAGAAATCAGTGAATAATGAAATAATTATTCACTTGTGAATAATGAAATCATTATTCACTTGTGAATAATGGATATTATTATTTGGTAAACTCATGTATAACGAACAAATAATAGATTAGTCGTGGATAAAATATCATAAAAAATAAAAAAAGTATAGGGTGGTTCACGATCGATGACACACCTCTTAAAAAGTTGGGTGCATTCATTAACTAACGAGATCTATTAAAATACTTTACAATTTTTTAATTTTTTATCACTAAGTTGTGTCATTATGTCTAAATGAATAAATATAATTAAGTTATTTTATTATAATTATTTTTTTTTCAAAAGCTTTATCAAAATGCTATTTCCTATTCAAACATCTATTTTACTAAAAAAATATAGCTAAATATTTTTAATCGATACCTAGATCACGTTCGTTGATGCATTTTTTGGATTGTGAGAAAAATTAAATTGTGCCATCAACCGTGAATCACCCTGTATACCATGCTCTATTCACGTGGTATTTCCAAATAAGAAAATACAAAGAGGCACTTTAGAAGTATTATTTAAAATGTTAGACTTACTTTTAATGAGAAGGCATAATTTTGTTTCTGAAAATTTCTTTTTTTGCTTTTGTCCCAAAAAGCTGAACTGCGCCTGGATTTCGTTTACAAGAAGTTTCTTCATTGCCCTTTTTATAAATTCTTCTGCCGTATTTCCTCCCAATTTTACTCATTGTTTAATCTAGTAAAATAAAAATAAATTGATTATTAATCACAGAGTTATCCACAACATTTTAGATATTACAATAATACTTACAGACGTTTCCATATTTTCATTTAAAAATTGTTCAAATTCCTCTAGTTCCTCGTTTGATGAAATTGGAAGATTGAAATTTACCCACGGATCGTCAACGATTTCAAAAACATTAGGTTTGTTGTTTAAATTTTTTATTTCTATTTTCATGTCAATTATTAGAAGCTCAATCATACTAAGTTTCCTCAATATTTGTTGTCCTAGTTTGTCATCTAAAAATATTACCGATTTAAATTTTACTAACAGCAGTGCTTAGAATTATTTACCAGTAACACATGTTTTTGGTTGACCTAGTTCCAAAGTAAAAGAGCTGTTTGCACTGGTTACTTTAGCTTGGGAACCTAATAAATAAAAAATGATGGTTAAATTAGGTAATAAGTCACTTTTAATTACCTACCTTCAACAGTTTTTTCAGTGCCGTTTATGCCTTTATAGTTTGCTAAAAAAATAAATAATAATTATAAATGTCAAGCAAGCATTGAAAACTACTAATTTCTTTCAAAAATCTAATAAAAAAACTATTAATTTTAACACGATATGAATTTTTTTTACACAGAGCTGTTACAGTAGTGGATAATACGTTTTAAATCGGTGATGTGCAGCAAAGTGATCTATAAGCGTAAACAATGTGAAAATAGTTAATTTGGTTTGAAGTGTGAAATGGTGTGGCACCACACACTGATAATTTTGCTACGAAATACAAACATTTTTTTTATAACTGAAAAAAATTACTAGTATATTTGTATTGGTACTGTACAAGTTTTAAAAAAAAAAACTGCTTTCACTTAAATGAGATAGTTTCAGTAAACTGAGTCGAAGACGAGTGCCACAATAGTATTATTTGTTTAATAAATTATCAAATTTTATTAATTACTTTACTCAAATCTGTGGAGTAGAGCATACCGTTAACTGTACATTATTTTTAATTTGCTTACTTAATTTGAAATGTGGCATTATTGACTTTTCTTTGTGACAGCTGATGCTGATCTCTGAATCATCACTGCTCTCTTCAAACGAAGTAGACATTGCAGTAGATCTTCTTTTTCTTTTTTCGTCTCCCGAATTTAGGTCAGAAGTTTCTTCCGCTATTTTGCATTTGCTCCTAGCCTTTCCATAGTCTTCTGAAATAAAAATACAATTTTTTTCATGTATCATGATGATAAGTTCAAATTAATTACTTTTTTGTGTATGAAGTCAAATTGGATAGAAGCAATAATGTGTTGAACCAAGATAGATTAACAATGAAAATTATGTTGCTTAATTTTTTCAAAATAAGGTTAAATATATTTTACTTACCATATGTAGCATTTCTTAAAGCATTTATTTTATACTTGTCCCAAGTTGGCAGTGGCGGGTCACAATTTTTAATGGCTCTGTTTAGTTTCTGGGCCTCATATTTCGGCCACCAACAGAAATCTTCTTTAAGCCATCGTGTAGGAACAGCCTCTATTGTGTTATCGTGAATGAATTTCACGATAGACCATGATGATATTGTTGCTTCCATATTTTCTGCCATCTTAAATCTAATAGCACAAACACATAGTTTACATATTTAAATTTAGCCACTACTTAAGATTTAATATATGACATAGGTATAAGTATATAGTTTGCAATGTATAATCCAGTTTTCAACGAGAATTATGCATTTATGCATTAAACATTTTATTACAAAAAATCTTAAGCTTGTTTAAAAAAATACATGAAAATAAACATTTTACTACAAAACAATCTTAAGCTTGTTTAAAAAAAAGTACAGGAAAATAAACATTGTATTACAAAAAAAATCGTAAGCTTGTTTAAAAAAGTACAGGAAATAAGATTTTATATTAAAAAAACCAAAAAGTACATTAAGAAATAAGTTATGATCATTTTAATTCATAAAAGTACAATACAGATCGCCCTCTAGCGGCTACAATAAAACGGTGTCTTCTTTTATTAAAAAATCCTCGTATACCATTTTTTAATGTAATATCTTAAAAGCTATTTACGAAATTTAAAAAAATCAGCATGTGCCGACCTACCAGATGTTAAAGTCCTGCTACATAAAACTGACAGATATGAGAGATTTTTTAATATTTAGATAAGTAGATAAGAACTCGGTATTACCCTCAGTATTACTTATTAACGTTTGCCAGGTAAAAACTGAACTACCCAATATAGGGAAATACTAATCAAAACACTATTTTATTGCAGTTAATACCAGGAGTATATCATCGGTCTAATTAAAAAACCACGTAACTCACATTTTCCACTTTTTACAAGGGAAACAAAAAATTGATTTATTTTTGTTTTAAAAGTCATATTTTTACAATAACATATTTTTATAATGATTTTTATTTAATATTTTTGAGAGTTACAAGGATTTAATCCTATGTGCAGTAACCATAGCTTAAAAATCACAAAATCGAATTCTGTGGAGTTACGAGGTTTGTTAGTTAGACCGACGATATATATATAAAAGCTATTCATTTGTGTGTATAAGTGGTAATACAAGAAAGTCATTCTTGTTTAATAATTTAACATATTTAAAGACAACATTTTTGATTGGAAAAACTTGTAAAGGTCCCGATTGGCTTATATTATGTATACCAAGATCAGAAGATTTACAAGGAGAAGAAAATAAATCTGTCTTTTTTTGGTATTCAAATCCAATAATAACTACTTTACCATTCATTGTTGCAAAGTTCTGAATAGAAACAATTTTTTGGTCACTTAAATAACAACAATTGTTAGGTTCAGAAATAGAAAGTTTAAAATTTTTAAAAAGAACTTCTTCATATTGGGGTGAGTTCGTGCCCTCAAGTAAAGGCCCCTTTTGATGTAGTTTTTTTGGAAATAATTTATCAAAACCCTCCAAATTTTTTAAATTATAGTTTTTGCAAATGTTTATTTCTGAAATCCTTTTAACAATTTGTGGCAAAGGATTGTCACCCTTTCTAAGCATATTTTTTATTTTTTGTAACATATTTTCAAATGGAAAGGCACTAAACTTGTCCAATATACCCATATATTCAGCATCACGGGTAATATGCATTAAGTTATGAATATTATGGGAAACATTATGTTCGCCATACAAAGATTTAAATGTGTTAACAAAATAAATTAATAACTCTTGGGCAGTATCTACATTCACTAATAACTTCTCGCTTGATAAAATCATACAGGAAACTAAAAGTGCTAAAAAATTATTATATTTGTCTGGAGGTAAAATATGTTTTAATATAAGGGGTCCAGTATAAAATAAAAACTGTCGAAATTCCACAGCTTTCCACCTTCTTACTTCATTTAAAGGTCGTGGTTTTCTTTTAAATTCATAGGGTATAAAACTTTTTTGATTAACTAAGAGATCTGACATTTTTAACAAATCATGCCTTGATAATTTGTTATTTGCACGAGTATCAAAACACCATAAATAAAGTAGCTTTCTCATTACCCCTAAACAAATTAAATGCATGGGATCAAGTACAACATTTTTTACCATGTCAAAATTGGGAATTTCTTCAATAATGGAAGTACCTAGATGATGATTAGGGTTAGACTTATTTCTAAAGATTTCATTTGTTCTCAGAGAAAAAACGTCAGTACTTGGAAAAAAAATCCTGTTCATTTTATAACTACCCTTAATAAAACATTTAGAGCAACTGTAATAACCCATATGACCTATTGTATATAAAACAAAACTCTTGGCAGGTACATCACAAATTAAAGCTTTAAGCTCAAGATTATATATAATACTATTTATTTCCAAACCTGTATTGATTAAATTTACTAACTCGGTCACAAAGTCCGACAAAAAATCATTGGCTTCCTTAGGTTTTTCATTGCCATGATATATCCCTATAACACCAACAAGTTCTGGACAACGATAAAAATTAAATAATATGGTGTTACGGCTTGTCCGGAATAAAACCACAAAATATCGAAAACGAATTTATTAACACCTCACGGTCGTTCTTTCTAACTCGTACTGGTTTTATTTTACTAAAAACGAATGATGATTAATTATTATATAAATGTCAATGAATCACAATGAATCAGACTCGTATGAAAGAACGAAAGAAAACAATGATACGATATATTTATAAATATCGAAAAGAAATAATTAATAATTACAATATAATAATCAAATACAATAGAATTAAATATAATGATAATATAATAAATATAATAGTCCGTTACATTCGGCCATCCTGTTTCTTAGTCGTCCTCGACTTCTTGCTGTTCCTACAAAAGAAAGAAGACAAATATTTTAATTTATTTTGGTTTAATGTTCCTTAGAGCTTGTTTCATTTTAAATTTTATGCTCTCTAGAACTCTTTTATTTTATTTCTATTTTAAGCTCTGTAGAACTCTGTTATTTTATTTGTATTTTAAGCTCTGTAGAACTCTGTTATTTTATTTGTATTTTAAGCTCTGTAGAGCTCTACTATTTTGTTTTATTAACCTTCTAAGAGATCAATTAATTCATCTGTGCTGTTTACTTCGCTATCCGAATCGGATTCATGTAAAACACCACCTGTATATTTCCTTAATTGATCTACGGGAACTTTAACCGAATATTTTTTGTAGCCTTTCATTCCCTTTAGAGCTGAAATTGTATACCTGTCTTTTGAATGAACCTTAATTATTTTGTAGGGTCCACCAAATTTGAGACTTGTTTTCCTATGCACTTCTTTTTGAGAATGTCCTGACTCGGACCAAAGTACTAAATCGCCAACTTTATAAACCGTTGCACTTTTTCTTTTAGCGTCAAAATATCGTTTCATTTTTTTTGCTTGTTTGTTCATATTAGTTTTAGCCATTTGTGCGTCCAATTTTCTGTCCACCTCTAAGGTATAGTCGTCTAAATCGGGATGTTTTAATTGGTCGAAACCAAACATCAATTTGTGAGGCGACATTACCGTACTAGAGTTAATGGAGTTGTTAATTCCCCATACTACATCAGGCAGAACCGAACACCATTCATTTTCATCGGATATACTAACATTAACGGCAGTTTCCAAGGTCCTATTGTACCTTTCAACTTGACCGTTGGATCTCGGAGAAGCAACGGCATTAAGAATATGTTTAAATTTATACTCTAAAGCAAATTCCTTAAATTTCTTACTTGTAAAAGCTTTTCCACAATCAGAAACAATTCTTTTGGGCACAGAAAACAAACTGAAAAGATCCTTAAGTATTATTATTGTTTCCGAAGCTTTTACTGACCTTGCAGGTCTCGCGAAGAGATATTTCGAGTATGAGTCAACAACCATCAGAATATATGAGTATCCCCCTGCACCTTTTACGTAAGGTCCAAGGTGATCGATATGCCAAGTATGTAAAGGTTGATCTGGTTTATCAATTGGGAATAGGAATCCTTCCTTTTTCCCGTATTGGCTCCGCTTATAAGCGCAGTCTAAACATGCATAAACATACTTTTTAATGAATATCGTCATTCTTTGGAACCAGAATTTACTTTTAAGTAACGATTCACATTTTTTATATCCCAAATGACCTATATCGTCATGGTATTTTCTTAAAATATTAAACCTAGCGGATTTTGGTATGACAAGCTTTTCTTTACCATCTGCTGTTTTTCTATATAACCTTTGGTTTTTTATAATATAAGTATTTTTAATTTGCTTATCACAATCGTTAGATTTTAATTTTTCACAAATTAAATTCAAAGTAGGGTCTTGTAATTGTATACTTAAGAACCAGTCATTGCTACCAATAACCAGTGTATTTACTTCAGGTATATTGCGACTAAGTGCGTCGACATGGGGCATTTTGCTGCCTGGTCGATGCTTTATTTCCAAGTCGTAGTCTTGGATGTTTAACCACCATCGTGCTACACGAGGCAGTAAATCCCGTTTTGTAAATGTAGAGCGTACAGCAGCACAATCTGTTATAACTTTGAAATGAATTCCAGTAAGGTAAATTTTAAACCTTTTAATTGATTCGACTACTGCTAGTGTTTCCAGTTCATATGCATGGAATACTTTTTCCTCTTTACTCGTGGCTCTACTAAAATACATAACCGGCTTAAAAACATCTCCGTGTTTCTGTAGTAAAATTCCTGCGACGCCTAATAAACTAGCGTCAGTATGAAGTTCCGTTTCCAGTTCTGGATCATAAATAACAAGAATTGGCCTAGAAGTAAGGCGATCTTTAATTTCTTTAAAAGCATCTTCTTGTTCTGTCGACCAAGTCCAGGAAACGTCTTTTTTAAAAGATTACTCAATGGCGCAACAATCATAGCATGATTTTTTATAAATTTACGAAAATATGAACTAAGTCCTAAAAATTGACGCAACTGATGCAAGTTTTTAGGTTTCGGAAAATTAGCTACTGCGTTTATTTTGTTTTTACCAGGTTGGATTTGTCCTTCGTGAATTTCGTAACCTAAATAATCAATGTTAGTTTCGAAAAAGAAACATTTAGAAATATTCAACTTTAGATTCGCTTTTCTTAATATATCAAGAACGGTTTTCAATGTCTCTAGTTCTACTGTCTCAGAGGGAACTAAAATGTCGTCAAGATATATACTTATTTTGTCCCCTAATTTAGAGAATAAATTGTTAATTAAACGTTGAAAAGTTACGGGAGCATTAGAAACACCAAATGGCATTCTCAAGAATTCCCACTGTCCTTCTTGTGTCACAAAAGCTGTTTTCTCTATTGAATTAGGTGACATTTTAATTTGATAGTAACCTTGAGTAAGATCAAGACTGGTAAAATATTTTTTTCCCTTTAGACGATTAATTTGGTCTTCGATGTGATTCAAAGGATACCTATCTTTAATCGTTTGCGAATTAAGTTTTCTAAAGTCCACACACAGGCGATGGTCTCCGTCTTTCTTTTTGACAAGAACGACGGGACTGGCAAAAGCAGAATTTGAGGGTCTTATAATGTTATTCTTCAACAAATCTTGAATTTTTGATCTGATTATTGCTTTATCGGCCTCTGAATATCGATAAGGACGATAGAAAATAGGTTCCGATTTTTCTAAATTAATTTCAAACTCGATTATATCAGTGACACCTAACTCCGAAGTATTGCTAGCAAAACAATCTTCGTATTGTGACAGAAGATTCAAAAACTGCGATTTTTCAGTTTCATTTAGCACATTTTTATTAAATTTAACTTCTGCAATATTTAAAGATAAAACTGACTTTATTTTTGATGGGTTAAAGTAATTTTTAGGTGAAGTAACCTCATAAGCACGTCCCAAAATTCTGCCTTTGTGCATGAATAATTTCTGTGAACCATTATTTATGATAACTATCTTATTCTCACGCCCCTGAAGTAAACAACTTAGAGTCGAGTAGTTCTCTTTAAAATTAATGTTTTGAGTCGTAGCTAAGAATAATAATTCGCCATTTGTGTTCGTGGTGATAGGTACAGTTAAAGCACAAAGGGGTTCGATTTGTACATCTTTTTCTAACATGACAGAAATTTTAGTTTTAGGCATAAATTTTTGTATTTCAAATGAATCCCCTTGAATATGCACTACAATATCTTTATGGTTAATGATAGGCTGACCTACTATTACTTCTGTTGCCCCCAAATCAAAATCAACAAAATGTACTGAAGACTTTAAAGAAAAGTTATTAAAGGTAAATTCTACCTCAGCTTCTCCTTTTGGAAATAAGAATTCACCCCCAAAACCCTTTACAACAATATCTGACTTTTTCAACGATATATTTTTAAATCTATGTAGAAGTGACGATTTCGCCACGTTTAATTCACTTCCTGTGTCCAAATAAGCTTTACATGGTAAATTATTCATTAAGATTTCAAAGTTAAATTTTTTATTTTTTACTGACCTTTCTAACAGATGAACCTTTGCAGATTTAAGATGCCAACATTCCTCCTTTAAGTGTCCCCTTTTGCGACAGTGGGTGCACTCCTTAGTTTTCGGCTGCTCTTTGGCTTTCTCGGATGGTCCAGGGCGATTATCTCTGTAGTAGCAATTTCGGGCTAAATGACCAGATTTCTTACAAATTGGGCATATTGGTGGAGTATCTCTCTTGGATTGACCTTTGAAATTATTCTTGTCAGGTTTGTCAGGTGTTTCCTTATCCAATTTACACAAGAATCCTCGGAACAATTCATCCGGAGTTTTAAAATTTGCAGACTTTGCGGTGCCTTGATGTTCTTCCGGCAGACCGTCGATGATGCAAGAAACTGCATTTGTGTCAGATATTTCACAACTTCTAATAAGCATACATTTGGAGTAATAAAAGTGTAGCATACTTTCCTTTGCCGTTTTCCTTCTTTCGAGCATGTTCTTCAAGTTGTCAACAAAATAAGCTTGCGAAGGAAATGCGTTTTGAACAGCTTCTTTCCACTCTGTCCATGTCTTGTTATAATCTAACAGTCCATTGTACCAGACTTTTGCCATTCCACCTAATTTTGATTGCAAAAGGAATGCCTTTTTTGCCTCGGTCCAGTCATAAATCGCAGCCAGTTGTTCTATTTTATTTAGCCACGTGACAGCATTTAAATCTCTACATTCTGGATCAAATTTGGGCACTAAATCGCACTGAGAAAAATTATCGGTGTTTTGTGTGATCTGCTGAGATTGTACAGCGGTGTTTGTGTTGGCGTTAATGACTGGAAGCTGCATGTTTCCGATAATATCTTGCACTTTTTTCGAAATTATATCTTCGATCCTCCTTTTCTTAATTTTTCGGGACTTATGATGTGTTTCACTACCCGAACTATATGAGCTACTTGAACTTGATGAGCTGGTAGAACTTTCCCGCACTCTTTCTTTTCTTTGTCTAGCATTTTCGCGGCGTTTACATTTCTTTGTATTTTCCTCAGCACTTTTATCACTTTCGTTACCTCCACTCATTTTAATCTACCAGCAACTTATTCCCGTAATCCCACTTCTGAATTGTTACGGCTTGTCCGGAATAAAACCACAAAATATCGAAAACGAATTTATTAACACCTCACGGTCGTTCTTTCTAACTCGTCCTGGTTTTATTTTACTAAAAACGAATGATGATTAATTATTATATAAATGTCAATGAATCACAATGAATCAGACTCGTATGAAAGAACGAAAGAAAACAATGATACGATATATTTATAAATATCGAAAAGAAATAATTAATAATTACAATATAATAATCAAATACAATAGAATTAAATATAATGATAATATAATAAATATAATAGTCCGTTACAATGGGGTAAAATTGACTTCCAGAGCTTTTAGCAATTGGTATACCATCAATATTAACACAAATTTCAATAATATTATTTCAAATATATTTTAGAACATTAGAATTTTGTAAAAGGTCCGTTATAACATTTTTGAGTTCAAAATGGTGGTAAAATCCTGGTTCAACCACTTTAACATCAACTTTTCTAGGTGTTTTAAGAAGTGTTCTAGCATCACACGGTAGATGCGAAAGAGAAGGCACATCTTTTAATACACCCAATAAAGAATTTATTGCATTATGTGGTACCTTATATGACAAGGCCCATGCACTAAGTTTGTTACAAAAAGAACTATTCTGGTCAAAAATATTGTTAAAATCAGGAATAACCACACTTTGAACCTCATTAACATTTTTTTAAATTATCCCATCCTCCTCCGACTCCTTAGGACTGCTCGAAAGATCAGTACCAGTATTGGAAGCCACATCAGTAAAAACTGAAGCTGATGGTAAAATATTTGATTGATTTTTAGTCATCATTTCGGTTTGTGCTGAGGTGTTTTCAACGTAATCTGTGGGATTATTTGTTTTCAAATGCTTATGCTTAAGCAATGCATGGCTGAGACTGGAGTCATCACAGTCGGAGGAACTAGAATAATTATTTTGAACAACTTGATTTTCCACAGTTTCAAATATACCCTTTGATAAATTTAGAGTCTTGTTAATATACCTGTACTTTTGACGCTTCGAAACTTTTTTTTCTTTATACCTTCACAAATAAAAAAATAAGTAGATAAAATCTTGAAAAATCACTAATTACATCAAAAAAATTAATCACAAACTATAACTATACCTATAACAGGTTTTAAAGTACCTTACCTAATGTAAATGTTAATATGTTCAACCAGTTCAACCACTTAAAACACAATTCACTTAGCAATATATCACTCGATCACTCCTGCACGGTAACCGAAAAATAAAAGAAACTTTATAAAGTCAAGAGTCAAGATGAAGAATTTAATTAAACCTGCGTTATTCTGTTATTCTGTTTCTCTTTTCATCTTCATCAAATGATCAAATTAAGCATTCCACAACATGCCACAAGGCAGTGTTGTCAAGTCGAGAATAATAAAAACGAGAATTTTAATTATAGACATAATGCAAAAGCTAAAAAGATATATACATACATGAATAAAACAAACTTTCTGGAAAAGATATAACAAAATAGATGCTAATTTTAAAAATATAAAGTTTGCTAGGTTTATTTTCACCAGTTACAGAGAAAATAAATATGAAATTACCGAGGCTCACCTAACGTTTTAGCGTTAACTATGCAAAAATTGTAGACTTGGCAACAGCCACGCAGTGCGCGGTCTTTATTCCAAACCGACCGTTAGTAAGCTAAATCCGTGATTGGTTGGAATCAGAGACACAGACAGAGAGAGCGTGATAAATCTGCCCCATGGGATAAGTGGAATAGCGGTGTTGCCACGGATAGAGTGTTTTCACAGCGTTACGGTGTTGCCTGGAATGAAGTTTTTTATATTCCTAATATTACAGAAAACCAATCTAAAACGCTGTTTTATTAATATTTTAAATATACTTATTTTTCGTATTTATACGAGTTCCGAGTGTCGGAATAATTTGAGTGAATTAATATAATTCCTTCTCCACGACTATTACAAGAAATTACATACCTACCTAAAATCATTGGTTAGTTATTTTTAAATTTATTCTTCAAGTGGAAGAATGTATCGTTTTTTACAGTATGGTTATGAAAACAACTTGGAAAAACGTTTAAAAAACGAAACTTTCCGACTTTTTCCTAAAACATGCTTTTGAGGACCTAAAAAAAACCGTTTTCTGAACGTTTGTACTTGGTTTTAAAAACGACTGAAATAAAACGTTTAAAAAATTTCCCTTTTATATGATTCTTTTTCAAAACATACTTTTGCGGACCTAAAAATAACGTCTTTTGGACGTTTTTTACAGTGGTTATAAAAATAACTTACAAAAACGTTTAAAAAACGTAACTTTCTGAACTTTTCTCAAACCATGTTTTTGAAGACCTAAACAAAACGCTTTCAGAAACGTTTATACTGCTGCTGGTTGTAAAAACGACTGAAATAAAACGTTTAAAAAACCTCCCTTTTATGATTCTTTCTCAAAACATACTTTTGCAGACCAAACAACAGGAATATTTTAATTTAAATGTATTTGTTAAAATTTATTCAGAATGGTTTTAAAACCCAAGGCGTCTTTTGGACGTTTTTACAGTGGTTATGAAAACAACTTATAAAAACGTTTAAAAAACGTAACTTTCTGACTTTTTCACGAAACATATTTTTGAGGGCATAAACAAAACGTTTTCTGAACGTTTATAGTGGTGGCTTTAAAAACGACTGAAATAAAACGTTTAAAAAACGTCCCTTTTATGATTATTTTTCAAAACATACTTTTGCGAATCTAAAAACAACGTCTTTTGGACGTTTTTTTTTACAGAGGTTATAAAAACAACTTACAAAAACATTTAGAAAACGGAACTTTCTGATTTTTTCTCACAACATACTTTTGAGGACCTAAACAAAACGTTTTCTGAACGTTTATACTGGTGGTTTTAAAAACGACTGAAACAAAACATTTAAAAAACCTCCCTTTTATGATTCTTTCTCAAAATATACTTTTGCAGACCTAAAAACAACGTCTTTTTGACGTTTTTTACAGTGGTTATAAAAACAACTTACAAAAAACGTTTTCTGAACGTTTATACTGGTGGCTTTATAAACGACTGAAATTAAACGTTTAAAAAACGTCCCTTTTATGATTCTTTTTCAAAACATACTTTTGCGAATCTAAAAACAACGTCTTTTGGACGTTTTTTACAGATGTTATAAAAACAACTTACAAAAACGTTTAAAAAACGTAACTTTCTGACTTTTTCTCAAAACATGTTTTTGAGGACCTAAACAAAACGTTTTCTGAATGTTTTTACCGGTGGTTTTAAAAACGACCCAAATAAAACGTTTTAAAAGCGTCCCTATTGTGACTTTATAAAAAAAATCTTGTGACATGGACGTTAAAAAACCATTTAAGTACTAGACGTTTTTTATCGTACGCTTTAAAAACGTCTGAGTAGTGTAGCTTAGACAACGTTTTTTTTATTTATGATTTGGGACGTTTTGTCGGCACATTTTGGACGTTTCCTTATGTTCCTTTTAAAAACGTTCTTGCACAAACGTTTATAAAACGTTTTATTTTGGTCATCGGACGTTCTGACGTTAAATGGACCATAAAAAAACGTCAATCGGACCTTTTGTGCTATTAGGGTAATTAATACGTATAAAAAAATCCTACGGAGAAGAAACCTCAAAAGGGCCTTAGCTTATATCTCCGTTACTATTGGTCCGATTTAAACGCGGGAAACGGCATTGGCTCAAAAAGTGGTGGGGGAAAAATGAATTAAATATATCACGTGACACATCACAGATGTAAATTGGTCATGGTCAGTTTGGGCACGTATCAAGGCTTTAGCCTCTGGTACGACCCCGACCTCAGGAGCTCTGAAATAGCGGCGTGGTTGTATAATATGTTATATTTACTTTTTAATAATTGTATTTTATTTCTAGATAAAGAGATCCAACAGCTATTTTAGTGTGCTTTATTATATAAATACAAAAATTTGAAAAAGATATTTTCACTCAATGGAAAAATAATTAGTGGAAAAAATAGTTGTAAAATTTTTAAAAGATATAATGAGAAAATTTATAATTATTAAATGCAAAAATTAGAAAAGATATTTACTCAATAAACAAAATAGTTGGAAAAAATGACAAATGACAGGCAGGTGTCGCGATGGAAAATACATCAACACTAAAAGCAAAGAAAAAATAAACTAACCTTTGTTCTAAGTTACACACGCAACACAATTGCAAAATTTTATGGCAGCTCAGTAATAGGGATTAATAATCAAAAAAACTCAACCCAAACCCCACCTTTAATTTCACAAAAAGATGGAAAAAATACCTATTTTTAGAAACATTGTTTAAAGATTGGACAATTAATATTGCCGTTTAACCATATAGACAATGCCTCGGATTATTTCAAGATAAATCTTGGGTATAAAAATGTTTAAGTTCACTTTTAATTTTGTTATAAAATGATATAAAAAATATCAACCAAACCAAAGCAAAACCGCAGTAGGTATCTTCATAATTCGAATTTTTAGAAAAAAAATATATCGCTAGATTTGAAATACTAAACAGAATTATTTGAAATTATTTCAAGATAAATCGTGCGTAGAAAAATGTTTAAAAAAAAAATAATTTTTATATTGAAAAAATAATCCTATTTCAAATGCATGCTTTACCACAATCAGCGATAAGAATTTTAACACAGGTAATTTTGTCGAAATTGTTGATAAAAAGTTTATATAAAATTAGTCGGAGAGGTATGTACAAAAAAAAAATTTCTCGTCAAATTTCTTTCCCACTGTAATATTTTAATACAACGTTACCAACATAGCACCTTCTCGGCATATTTCTTTCGTGCTATAATATTTAAATTTCTGTCATTTAATAATTTACCAACATTTTACTTTTTCAAAATATAAAGGAGAACAGTGTTGCCAATATAAATTCATTAGATAGCGTTATCAACCTGATACTTTCTCGTCAAATTTCTTTTCCGCTATAATATTTTAATACAACGTTACCAACATAGTACTTTCTCGTTAAATTTCTTTCTCGTTATTATATTTAAATTGCTGTCATTTAATAATTTGCCATCATAGTACTTTCTCGATATAATATTTAAATTTCTGTCATTTAATAATTAACCAACATAATACTTTCTCGTCAAATGTATTTCCCGCTTTTAATATTTTAATACAAGTATCCAACATAGTACTTTCTCATCAGATTACTTTCTCGCTATTATATTTAAATTTATAGCAATTAATAATTTACCAACTTAGTAGTTTTTCAAAATATAAAGGAGAAAAGTGTCACCAACATAATTGCATCAAACAGCGTTGCCAACATGATACTTTCTCGCCAATAATTTACCAACATGATTTCACGAAATAGTGTTACCGACATGATACTCTCCAATTTATGTTTTAAAAGACCAAGGATACTTTCCCGCCATAACTGCCATGTAAAACAACATTTCAACTTTTAGAAGTACCAAAATTTTTACTTTCTCTCTATAATATTTAAATGACGGTATAGCGGTCAACTTTCGCTGGCAGGGGATTTTATGATTTCCCCTTCCTGCGATAATATTTAACTGGCACGTAAAACAAAATTCCAACGTTTAAAAGTACCATAATTTTTACTTTATCGCTAGAATAGTTGATGAATAGTTAGGTGCGAAGTCATTGAAATATGGCAGCGCGCGAAAAAAAAGGAGGGACTTGTTTTAAGAATTTAATAAAATAAATATTTCAAAGTCCAACAATCGTTTTAAAAATAATATAAGTTAAAAACAGAAAAACACCAAAACAATTTTGTTTTCGTAAAAATATTTTTTCACTTTCACGCTTCGAAAATAGAAAACCAGGTTAAAACTATTTTTCGCCAAAATAATAAATAATCAATGGTATAGTAATAATTCAATAATAATAATAACTTCTAAATACCGAGACAATAAATAAGAGAAAAATAATGATAATAATTAACAACACATAATGAAAACTAAATAAAATAAGCGAATTTTAAAGTTAGAATTATGCGGTTTCACATATCGGTATATACAGGAAGTTGATCGATAAGCTGTTTACATTTTTGAAATAATATATTCTTTCTAGCATACTGAGTGTTTAAAACTTAAGAACAAAGTGTTTAATATTTTAGAAAAACTAAAACTAAACTATGTAATATACAAAGTGTTTAAAATTTATCTACTATTCCGGAAAATCGTATTTTCTATAATGGAGATTCATTTATTGAATTTAATTCCGATGGTAGTGAAATTATAAATCGAGGTAAAATTACCTCATCGTTTCCTGGACTACCTAGTACTATTACATCCGCTTTTTAAATATATTGATTTGCATATTTATTTTTTGAGCAAAAATATATATTACAAGTACAACGAATTTACCAGATCAGTAGTAGAAATAGGTGACTTTAACTGGAATCTACTTCAGATCCCCTGTCCATTAATTAAACAATTAAAATAGTTGTTATTTAAAATGTCATCATTTAATACATAATGTATTAAACTTTTGAAATAAACATACTATAATTAAAAAAAAGACGTGTTTTATTATTATATACCTTTTGAAGCCTGAACACGGAAATGAACTTTTTTATCGAGGCGAAAAAGAATTCAGATTCGTTTAGTACTGAAACTAAACTCCATTTTTTGATTCTTTTTTTAATTTTATTACCTATTAATTCAAATAATGTGTAATAATTGAAAAAAATTGTATGATAAGAAAGCCGCACTTCCTGAGAAATGTGCGAAAGACACCACAATGAATATCCCACAAACCGATGTTATCCCGGAACTGTATATCAAGCAGATTTTTTTTGAATTGACCACAATCGATACTACTAGGAAATCGCTTATCCTGTGGGTAGCCAGTTTCCTTCGCATTAGCAAAAAAAAATCCGTTATTTGGGAATACCGGCCTGAACCTCACATAGTTTATTATCTGCATTATTAGATTAATACGGCAGTATATAAACAACATTCGGAGGGTATTTCAAACAGTTTACAGTTTTCACGAGTTTACTAGTTTAGTGTTTACATCGCTCAATTAGTTGTAAGTAGCAATTTTTGATTTTATTATCAATACATAAATATAATAAACTTTACTGGAAAAATTGTTGGGTATATAGTTTCCTAAACATTATTTAAGGAACAGTAATAAAGTTTATAATATTCGGTATTTGTTGCCTAGAACCTTCATTTAATGGCCAGATATAAATTGAATTAAGAACCCCAGCGTACTCGAGCCCTGATTTTACCAAATAGATGTCGTTAAATTACCAATTAAATGAAACTCAATCTAAGCTCGAATTGATTAGATCCTTAAGCGATCAACTAGTATATGTGAAGTATCATGTTCAATTATATTTGTTTTTATTTAACTACGTTTCTAACGCTTAAAATTTTAATTCGAAACGATATTGGATATAAAAACTCTAGTATAATATTTAAACATATATTATTTTCTTATTACTTCTTAAGTATTTTAGCTACATCATCATGAATATTTTTACGTATTTTCAGTAAATGTTTTGGAGCCCCATCAAAGTACTCGGTTGTGGACTTG